>VWPU01012954.1:0-22360 GCA_013398955.1 Callaeas wilsoni | reverse complement strand
GGCCGTGCCAAACCAATACACTGCCTAATTAAGCCACAGTGGAGAACTCATCAGCTACTCTGTTCCTGCTCCTTCATTTTGCATTAGTACCTTGTTATCACAATGGTAATGCTTTATTCCTGCCATCGTTTTTTCTCATTTTGGAGAGTAGTGATTTATTTATTTTATTTGTGCACTGTTTTTACAACTCCTGCTCTTTTCCTACCCAACTGCTTCCACAGTTCTGAGGGTGGAAGGCAAGATTTAATGCACCTGGCACATCACAATTAGCCCCATCATGCTAATAACTTAAAGGAAACAAATAAATAGTAGAAATGGTGGCACTTTGGAAATTCCCCTGTGCTGCAGGAAGAAGGCCTGCTGGTCAGGGCACATTGATTTTTTCTGAATCCATCCATGCAGGATTCAAGGACAGGACAAAACACTATTAAGTCAGCAAGCAGAATGCAGTAAATAACGAGGGAGCCGGAGAGGGCTGAGGCTGTGTGCTGACTGAGCCCAGATATAAATTGTGGTGAGCTATGCACCTCGGCATCACCATGACACCGCCTCTGGAGCGCCAGGGAAACCCAGATGGGGAACAGGAGCTGGAAAAGCCGCTTGGGACTCCAGAAGTTGTGTGTGTTGTGTTTGTTGTGGAGGCAGAAATAAACTCCTTCCCATCATCCACAGGATTCCTTGCTGCTCTGGAAACCTGTGTGGGTAAGTACTACCTCTGCTGCTGGAGCGCAGTATGTCTGAGCCAGACGAAGGCTTTAGCCCTGGGGAGGTTTTGCTGAAGAAGTGGGGATTCTACCAGCAGGGTTTAACTGGTATAGCTGTGTCAAAGCACTCTGCCACCATCATATTGCTGCTGTACCTCTGCCGGCGAAGCGCTTTTCCCCATGCAGAGATGCTCTCTGGCCTAAGGCTTGTTTGCGAAGGAAGGAGAGGGGAGAGTCCAATGGATAAAAGCTTTCCACAGAGCAGCAGGAGGGAGAAGGCAACCCATTAGCTTTTCCACTTCCTTGTTTGCCTTTGTCATCTCCAACCCACGGCGTACTTCAGCACGTCAGCTTCCCTCAGAGTTCAGGGGAACTGATCAAGTACGTAAAAAGCTTTGTGCAATCGAGTATTTGCAGGGCCGGGTCCTGGGTAAGTGATGTCGGGAAAACAGAAAAGAGATGAGATCCCTGCCTGAAGACTCAGCCTTGGTCTGACAACTCCTTGCTTCTCATGCTTTGGCCCACACAGAGCTGCAACACTGCCATCCCTTCAGGAGGGTGATTCAGAGCATCCCTGAAGAGAACCGAGCACTGCTTGTGACTCATGGTTGTCAATTCCTGTGATTTAATCACCAGTCCTGTGCTTCACTGTGATTTTCCTTCCAAAAGTACTGATGGGCTGCAAGAAACCAGCTTTCCTTCACTGGAAGAGAATTCTGTCTTGCTATCCCTGTTACAAAGAAAAACCTAAAAGAGATTAATTCTTCTGGGCCAGAAACCTGTGAACTGGTGATCACAGAAAGCAGCTTTCCAAAGAAGTCTCGTGATGTGGTAACTGATTTTATGGTTTGGGATGCTGATATATGACCCTTGGGCCCTGGGATGGACTGACAATATTGAAAGAATAGAGTGTCTAATACATTTGAAAGAAAGCTGAGTTTATTCACACTGAAAACATAAAATGAGTGAGTCTGGAAGTAAATCAGAAAAAATATTATCTCAGTTTACATTAGCTCTGTAAAACAGTGGTGGTCACTGGCCTAGATAGGCAAAGGGCTCTTTAGTGATACCACTGAGGTTACACCAGTGCCAGTGTGACAGGGCACCCCGAGATGAGTTTTCCTCTGAAGGGAGGAAATTGCAACTCCTCCTGACTTGAAGTCATCTTTATTCACTTCTTGGTCCTTCTTTCCTCCCACTTTTATGCTGTTTAGTGCCCTTGGCAACACATGCAGCCCCTCTGCTGGGGTTATTGACAGCACTGTACCTTGTGGGGAGGGGAGATTTGATTGAATGTGACCCCCTCCGAGCCCCAGAGCACCTCTGACAGCCATTCACCCTCTAGCCTGCCCTGCCTCTGCCCCTGCACTCTTTGGGCTGGCCCAGGTGCTCTCAGGGAGCGTGGCTCGTCTTTTGGCTGACAGGGAACAGGGCAGGCTCCCCTGGACTTGCACCCAGGGCCCACCTTCTTCCCTGCCGTGGGATGCTGCTGACACTGGTGACAGATGCCCTGTCCCCCAACACTGTTTTTAATCTTTTAAGCCCCTTTCCTCCTTTGGTGGAGACAGAGAAAGGCAGGGCCAGCAGATGCCATTTGGCTTTAGTCCATCTCTCATAGCAAAAAAGAAACCACCCTCTCCGGTGACAATGACTTCTTGAGTCAGTCCTGAGAGTGTTGCCAAGCCATGCCCAGTAGTTTCCCTTTGTTTGATTTCAGGGAATTCTCTCTAAATCTTTCTGCTTAATGCTTGGCGTGTTTGCAAGCTGGTCATTAGGTCAGTACTTCTCACGAGGCACAACAGAGACACTCTACAAGACCTATATTTCGAAAATTAAGTTATGGATGTCAAATCCCAATGCATCTACTAGTGTACTGCAGCCAAGTGTATTTTTTATTTACTCTATGACGTGTGAAGCGAAAGAGAAAGGGCAGCAGCATACAAAAATAAATCCCAAAAGAGCATATGATGCAGAATAACCTACACCATAAAGTGGCCATGACAAGCCTTGAGAGGGCAGCTTCAGGTGTGTTCTCATCCAGATCTCATCTCCCACACTGGCCTTACACTCTCAGGAAGGATTGTTACAAGTCACCACTGAGGTCTTCTGCAACGCCAATGGCTACAAGCCCTCACGTCTCCAGGAACAGATGAAGAGTTAGGTGACAGCTCATGGGGCTGCCACTTCACTCATGGAGGGAGGTGGATCACCAAGCTGAAAGAAGAGCCAGTCCTGGACTGCAGAGCTGGGAATATCCCCGTTTCACAGGAAGCTGTGGAAATGGTCCCTCTTATCTCGGCCTTACAGTCGCCTCTTCCAGATGCTACTGCTTGAGTCTTCTGCACATCAGTGTTTCCGTCAGACTTCACTCCCTGCCTAGTCTCCAGTCCTTGCTTCTCAAGTATTTCTGAGCAGGAAAGGTCAGTTCCTACCCTGTGGACTGCAGCAATGTGACAGCAAACATTTGGACTCAGAGGAAGTAATCTGTTGGCCCATTCAAATGCCAAATTCAGGTGAGCTGCAGCTGGGCTCTCTCAGTGAAAACCAGCAGTGAAGGAAGTCTTGGTGCTTGAAGAAGAGCATACGGCCCTCATCTCCCTATGTGCCAGACCAGGAACATTTTCTGGACCAGGAAATTTCCCCACCGAGCAACCAGGGCTGTATTTCCAGGCATCTGTTGCAATGCTGTTATCCTCTTGTGCATTTTAGCCATCCCTGCTTGCACAGGCTACGCTTTTCCTCAGTGCTGGCTTGTGACAAGTTAGCCTTTTTACATTTAATTCTCAGAAGTGCAAATGATTGAAAAAACCCTTCTGTGTTATGATTTTAGGGGCATAATTATTAAACTGCATTTGGAGAAAGTAAGGTGACAGTTCTCATGATGCAAAGATTTCCTGCTGTAGTGAAAGGCGCATGTGGCAGGGACTATCACCGAGAAAAGGATAGGATTAAGTAACTCCTTGCTTATCCAATTAGAAATCCCTCTACAAAAGAGAGCAAGTAGGAAACCTGAGGGACTCTAGAGTGGTGGCTTGACCCTGGCTGGATGCCAGGTGCCCAAAGCTGTTCTGTCACTCCCCTGCTCAACTGGAAAATCAGAAAAGTCCCTAAGGAGTTTACCAGCTTCTTGAGGGTCTAGGCTGAACATGAATGCCTCCACACAAGATAGTCAGGGCCATTCCCTAACGGATTTGAGCTGAACTGGGTCTGAACTGGGAAAGCAGACTTCAAGCCATTTTCTTAATCACAGCTGGGTCTGTAACTCTCCTCAAGACCTCAAAACCTTTTTCCTCTTCCCTTGCTGAGAAAGAGGAAATGAAAGGTTTTAGACATCAATATTTTCAGGCCCAAAATAATCCCATTCTGTTTGCTGCCCGGCTCCACGACCTGGCTGTGAGATGGATAGCACTGTACATTCAAAATAACCCCTGATTTTGGATACTGCGTCAGATGTGTGCATGGAAGGTGCTCACTATGCATCTCCTGTCCCACACTGCACATTTCCAAGTAAGTCCCACAGAATACCATCCAGCACCTCCCCTCTTGTCAGCCACCCTTTTCCTAGAACTCACTGACGCAGAGCTATGCAGAGAAAGTCATTGCTGACTTTGTCCTGCTTGGAGGCTCAATCCCTTAATCTCTGCCCCTCGTTTATCCTGGGCAGGGGGACTCCTACCTAGGTTAAATACCTGCTCGCAGAGGTGTTTAAACTGGCAGTGAAACATCTCCTTGTCCCTGTTTTCTTGTTGGGAAGGCAAAGTTCTCCTGCACTGGGAAAAGGCAGCACCTGTGGTGTATCAGGGTTGTACATCCCAGCTTGGCCACATCGTAGGAGCTCTCCACATCCCAGCATACACCCAGCAGCATCCTCCTGCTGTGCTTGCCCCACTCCTGTGATTGAGAGCCCTGACCTCCAACTAGTCCTTTGCATCCCCTCCTGTCCCCCCATCCCAGCCAGCTGCCCTTGGCATCCCTCTGGGGACCACCATCTCAGCAAAGACAGCTGATGCTCCCATACAGAGAGCAGTGGAAAATCGGGAAGTAAACTGAGCTCAATCTAAACCGCTCTGTGGGAGTATGGGAGCACCAGAGGGGCTCTCCCAGTGCAGACCCACAGTGCCACAGACTTGCACACTAAGCAGCCCAGGGCACATTGTGTTGCCAGCACAGCCTTCTAGCTCTGCTCCTGCTGGAGCCCTGTTTGGAGGAGAAGCCCTCAGCCTGGCTGCTAATGCTGCTGCACATGCATTTTGGATTTTTTGAGCTGTTGCTCACAAACAAAAGTGTTCGGATGAAAAATAAACCTCTTAAAAATCCCAGCCTATTCACTCCTGGCAGTCTGGTATTCCTTCAAACTGTCAGACTTAGCAGATTGTTTACTGGAAACGGTTCAATTGGCAGGACCTTCTGCTGTGCAGATGAAATTTTAAAATCCTGTTTCTTGTTGCGCTCAAAGTCTCTCTTTCCACTACATGGCTTCACAGAATTATTATTCACTTGTTTCCCATTGAATCGAAAAATACCCTCTCTCTTTCATTTCTATGGTAAAAATGTGCAGGAGATATTAGCCCTCATGCTTCAGGACACAAGCCAAGAGCTAAGTGCTTGGGCTGCAGAGAAAAGTTTCCCCGAGGGACACAGTAATGCAGAATGGTCAATTATCCCCAAAGAGTCCCAGCGGGCTGAGATGGGAGTCACGCCGTTCTGCTGGACAGACAAGTGCACAGCATGGCACTCTCTGCGGGCCACCCAAGGGTCTCCTCATCCAGGGGAATCTTGTTCTAACAAAGAGAAGCTCTCGCAACTCCTGGTCTTGCAGATTTTGGTATTTCCCTTCCAGTGCACAGGTACAGCAAGAGAAAGAGCTGTAACCTGCCTTGCCAGGGTCCTGTTGCTCCCTTTGCAGTGTGTCCTGTGAACAGCTAAACTTGTGGGGCCAGGACCTCCTGCTTTGGGTGAAATGTTCTGCTACCTTTTCCCTCTGGTTAGATCAATGCCTGCCAGTTGCCAGCAGGAAAGACTACTTCAGTCAACTTTGTAAAGTTTGTTAGGGCTTAAGGCAGAAGAACCTGCCATGAAACAGGCATATTCTCTGTCCCAGCTCCCCATGGCAGAAAGGTATCACTACCTATTGATCCTGCAACAAGACTTGATTGTTACAGTTTTGATGTCCATTAGTCGAAATGATGATCGCAGTCCTGATCAATCAAGGGTAGGGAAAACCCCCAAACCACAAAGTTTAATGGGTTGATATATGCTCAGGTTAAGGTGGGAGCGCCCAGGTACGTCCCCTGGGTGGGGGAGCTTTCAGTCCTTTGGTGGAAAGCCTCAGAAATTAGTCTGGGGGTGCTTCAGGAGTCTTTGATGGTTTATGACCCCTTCTAAGACATGACAGCTGCCTCTCACATGAGTAGGGGAGCCAGTTATGCCCCATCAGAAGGGATGAATCAGGACCTTTCCTGGAGGGGAGTTTTACAACAGAGTGAATTGTAAGGAAGGACAACTGTGACGATAAAAAGCACCATCCTGTCTCCGCAGGGTCTGCTTCTCATCTGGCTCAAGGCCTGGCTCGTAGCCCTCAGTGGTGGGTGCTCAGCTCCTTATGCAGACCAGAGGCTTCACCACCACACACCCAAAAACTCATCTCCTCCCACTCAGCGGGCGCAAATGCAGCCTCAGCAAAGCACCCACTGCCTTCACAAATGGGCCCTTGGTTGAGTCATTAACGATTGACATTCCAGTCTCTCACACTAGACGTCAAGTTGTTCTAGTAAAGTTTCTCATTAAATCAATGGAATTACCTGCATAGATGGGCCTGATGTGCCATTCCCAGCCATGTTACCACAATGTCCCATAATCACTCTGTCAGTAGGTGGAGCAACTTCCTTTATCCTCACCATTAGCCCAACCAGAGATCCTGTTCCCCCGGCTTACAGCTCCATTTCATAACCGAATGGATCACACCCCGCAGCCTCAACCTCAGTGTGGTGAGCCTTTGTGGGCACCTATGATCCCTGGGCACTCCGTGAGTCATGCTGCTGTTGTCCCAGACACATGGGAGCCCTGTCCCAAAGCTGGTCTTTCAGTTTGATGAACACTTTCTTATGTTCATAAAACAAAAGAACAGCAGCACAAACATGCAGAATCAAAAGGGAAAAACCACATAAATCTCGACTAGCACATACAGCCCCGAGTCTCTAACTTTACTTCTCCCTCCTGTCACATTCCTTCCCCCTGTGCTTCTCCCCAGGGGACACAGGTTTGGTTCGCATGGAAAATAAAATTGGGACCAAGAAGGATAAAACACCAAGTTTTGCAATTTCCAGCCTCTACACGTTGATGGGACAGAGCTGGGGAGCTTGGCTATGTCCCACTGAACTAGTCATGTGGATGGAGCGGAAGCAGTGTGTGGCAGCTGGTTTCTCACACCGCGGAGAAAAAGGGGATCCTCTCTACAATGGGAGACAGATAAAAATTGGTTGGGAGGGCGTTACTAGCAAACCTGCCTGCTGCCAGGGCAAGACACAGAGCAGGGGGGCCCTGGGAGCCACCTGCTCCGTGCTGGAGGATGGCTGGGCTTGCTCCCAGAGAGGCTCACCAGAACTGTGCAGGTACACCTCTTATTCTTGCTAAAGCAGCACGGGCTTTTTTTTAACCTCTTTTTTGTTTTAAGCCGTGCTTTCAAGTGGGAGTGCTGTGTTAGCCAACAATTTGTAAATCTTCTTGGGTAGAGCTAGTTTTTATTTTAGCTCCTACACAAAGAGCTGCCCACAGACTTGTGCGTCATTCCCCTCCTTTCCCATTCAGACTTCTCTGAACACCTCTGGGGCAGAAAAGGAGCACTGGCACTGGGTCCTTACCCCTTCTGGGGCAGAAAAGGAGTGCTGGCACTGGGTCCTTACCCCGTCTCTCTGTGGATGCCAGTGAGAGGGACAGGCTCAGCCTGCAGCACAGCCACGCGCTGCATTTACAACAAACTCAGGATCTCCTCTCTCCCAGCAAACGGAGTCATTTGGCAACGATATTCTCCAATCATCACAACGCTGGTGTCACGATCTGATGGATGTAGCTGTGTCTAGAGGTCACTGCCATGGGCTTTTTCCTTAGCAGCTTAGGTGGTCCTGCCCCTCCGTACCGGCGGGGTAAGCCGGGCCCGGGCGTCACGCATGATGTACATCACAACTGCCTGTAGGATAGCTGTCTTGCTCTGAAATAACAGCTGATTCCCGGCTAATAGATTCAGTAATCTGACATGCGGGCTGTAATAATTGTATCTGAACAAGGCAGGCTCCAGCCTCTGCCAGCCTTATTAGAATGAGTGATTGTTTCCATCAGGGATGTAGCTCTGGTGCATTCACCTTTCCCGGGCTCTGAAATACAAATTGAGCTTCTGACCTTGGCAGATACGACAGCTGACCTGTTTCCTCCTTTTTAAATAAGGAGAAAACAGGCTTTGGAGAGAAAGTGCTTGCTTTCTGCAGGCCTCCTTCTGCCAAGCTCCTCACTATCATGAGATCTTAGTTAAATATTTGGCTTGCTGTTATTAGCCAGGATGACGGGCTGCCTAAACCGCCAAGCTCTTTCTGCGAGGCACAGAGGCACAATCCTCTCTTCCTGCTGGGTTTGGGTTTACTCCTAATTTCTCTGCTCCCCAGCATGGCATGGCTGTCAAAGGCAGCCCCTTTTCGCTGTGACTGTGAGGACAAACCGTCCCAGCAGCTGTGATCCAGGAGTGTTTGTAAAGAGGGAATTGCAGCAGGGACAGGGCTCAAAGCTGCATCGCTGCTGAGCTGTGGCCCAGCCACCCCTTCCCTGCTCCGGGTCTCAGGCAGCACCCAAGGGGCTCTCCCGGGGTGGGAGGCAGTGAGCCCTGCTGGTGGGGCAGTGAGGCTGATGCTGATGGGTTTGCAGCAGCAGCCAGGCTTGCCCTGCCTGGAGAAGGAAAAGCTGCCAGCTGTACTCGCAGCAACGGCGTGGGAAATGCAGGACCAGGGAGGGGATGACTCCCAGAGGATTTTCCCTGGGAGCCGCAGCGCCATCCACTGAAATAAAACCACCTCCTGCCCTCAGCCAGGAGCCCTCCTGCTGCCTCCTTTAGTCAGCAAGTCAACAGGCCTCTGCTGCTGATCCTAAATTTCCCTGGTGATGTGCCATGCAAAGCGCGTTTTCCAATGGGCTGCAAGCGCATGCTGTGGCTGTAAATACAGCTGGGAGGGAGGTTTAGCCATGCTCCCCCCTCTCTTCCTCATATTGCTTTTCCTGAGGTTAAATGTCAAACGTGTCTAAAATATCACTCGGGTCTGCAACCCGTATGCACTTCAGGAGGGGGCCAGCCGGGCTCCCCTAAGGGCTTTGTCCTGATTTATGGAGGTGTGTGGCACAGAGCTGTAAATCGGGGCACGCATCAGATAACGTCATGGGAGAGCTGCGTGCCTTTTATCAGAGCTGGGACGCTAACACGGGGAGGGGTAGGAGCAGGGACAGCCCCGGGGCGTGCAGCTTGCTTTGCTTCCTCCATCAAAGATGGTAAAAAAAAAGCTGTCCCGCCTTGGTTGCTGCGCAGAAAATTGTGCCTCAGCTCATCAGTGGAGGCACTGGTCATGTCCTGGGAGATTGCTGGTGTTTCACTCTTCTGCTCCTCTCTAAGTGAAGAGGAGGGCAGGCAAGTCCTGTAGGTCTGGTGGCTCGGCACAAAAGAGGGAGCCAGGCAGGGCGTTCGAGTGGCGGAAAGGAGATTTATGTCTTTTACTGTCCATCTGCAAAGCAAAACAAAAATAGCTGAAACACCGGTTTTCTGCTTTATCGGCTCTGTGAATAAGCATATAAATTTCTATGACATTTCTGGAGGCTTGCTGAAGGGGAAAAAAATTCATCCCTTAGGACCTGGCCAGCAGCAGTGGCAGCATATGGTCTGCTGAAATCAGTGGCTGAGTGCGTTTTGTGTGTGTTAGCATTAAAAAGGTGACTTTGCGAGTAATTTCAGAAGCAAGGAGGGGTTTTCTCTCTTTTCCTTTTTTTTTTTTCCCTTTTTTTAATCCTTTCTAAGCTGATGCAGCTGTCACAGCCAATAACTCGTGAATAAGGGAGCTGGCTTGTGTTTTCTTGACTGGGAAGCACGAAGGGGTGCTGGCTCTTGGCCGCCTTGTGGAAGGAGGTTCGGCCTCTTCCTGGGAGACACAGGGGAGAAAGGCAAAGTACCCGGCACAGGCGAAGAGAGGAGTCGGGGATGTTTTATTTTTCCCAGCAGCTGCAGCTCCCTCTGAGAAGGAGTCGAGGCCCTGTAAGTCCGTGGGAAAGCGGCTTCGGTCTCCCGGCTGCAAAAGAATGGCGGGGGAGCGTCGTTTCAAAGATGGAACTCATTGGGGGAAAAACAAATACAAATAGGCAACTGTTTATGGTAGATAAAGTGTGGCTTTTTCTCTTTCATCGTTGACTAAAACCTCATGTTCTTTCGGGTGAGGGAGGCAGGAGCCGTAATGCGCTGTCAGAAAGATATCTTTCAGCCAGGCAGCACCTCTGGATGTTTATCTCCCTGCCATTGTGCTCCGGCGCTTTGAAATGTAAAGGGAAGACGCTGCTAATCACACTGTTGCTTAAAGATCAACAGCCAGGCGAGATGTACTTTGTCACATTTTCTCTTTGGTCTCTCTTTTTCGGTAATGAAAACGGTGACATCCATTCAGGCTTGCACGCCAGCGCATGGCGGTGGGTTTTTAATGAATCACTCCTGCCCTTTCCCTGGGCTCTGACGGAGGGGCACAGCCGGAGCTGCCTTTGGAGCGTCCTGATTGCCACCGGAGACGCAGATCCAGCCGCTGGGAGAGCGCATCTTGGTATCACATCTGGTTTCCTCTGGTTTGGATCGAATCCATCCTCTGTTACGTTTGAGTCATAGTGTTGAAGTCAGAGAGGATGCGAGATATAAGCAAAGGCTCAAAGGCAAAATTTTGATCTCGGATTTCTTATTAGTGGGAGAAGAGAGAGCTTTTGGGGTAACTAAAAAAAAAAGTGTTGGAATAAAGGAAATAAGTGTTTATCTGTGGAAAAAAATAAAACTCAATATACAAGACCCCTCTTCCTCCTATCCTGGTCTAGGCTTGTAAATAACAGAACAGAAGGGATGAAGGAAGCATGGAAAGCTGGAGCGATAGAATACTGAAATGATGTGGCTGAGGGAAAGGGATATTTTTATTTTAAGACAGGAATTTCCCATGCTCCTATTTTCTTCACTGTGAGATTAACACAGAGGTCTCCACTTCTACTTTCCTCTATATCCTGCATGGGGGGAAAATGCAGCAAGTCAAAGTTGTACAAAGAGCATAAGAAGAGGAAGAGAAATTTAGCTCTTCTAATGCTGATTAAGAAGAGCAAACAAAGAAGAGAGCAGAAATGTGAACCACCAGTTATTTTCCAGCAAAGGCTCCACTGAATCCTCTTACAGGAATATATCACAAGCAATATGAAAATTTTCATCTTTTGCCTGCCCAGTGCCAAGGCAGGTGGCATCAGCCGGCAGTGAGAAGGCTGGGATGCACAGCAGATAAAGCAGAGTAACTGAAGAAATGCATCAGCAGCCTGTGTGTGTGTCAGGCATCGAAACACCACCCCCACGCCAGTCCTATTGGCTTTCCCTGAGCCTTTCTTGCCCCGTTCCCAGTCTCCTCTGGGAACAGCTCCCTGATGCACAGACTAAACGTGCTTAAGCGCTTCCTTGGAGCACAGTGAGGTGAAAGCAATGGCTCGTGCACAAGTCACAGTCCCTGGACATCCCAGGAGACACAGTGCATTTTTGAGTGGCTTCAACCTGCTTTTCCTCTGTGGGCAGTTTCTGTCTCTGCCACAACTGTGGAGTGCCCAGTGCAGGTCTGCAGATGGCTCAAGGATGCCAGCGAAGCTGTGGATACCTTGAGGTGTGGTGCTCACAGAGAGAGCTGCCCACCAGCTGCTGAACTGGTCCACGTATGTCCCCAGCAAAGAACACTCACCAGCCCGTCCACAGCAATATAAAACTGAGGGGTGAGCTCTCCTTGTCACAGTCGGGCTGCCTGTGTGAAGCTGACGCAAGGACAAGGGGCTACATGGTGCTAAGCACTGCTTGCCTTCAGGGCCTCTTCCTACATGATAAATACTTATTTAGATGGTGCCCTGCAATGTGCGGTTGTACACGACCCATAAATCCTGGTGTTAAATCGGTAAAATAAAAATCCAGTGCTGCGTCAGCTCGGCCTTTGAGAAGCCAAAGCTGATAAATAGGGTTTGATTGGCTCTTTCTACACCGATGCCCCAGAGCAACACCCTCTGCATGAGTGTGATATTGCTGCAAGCTGACAGTACAAAGGACAGACGCGTACCCGTGCCAGCCATTGAGCCGGCTGCCTGGATTAACCCTGATTTCCTTTCCTGACACTCCTTTCTTCTGCCGAGGAGGGAAGCCAGGCGTAAGAGCAAGTCCCTTTGCCTGTCATGCTGCAAACGTGGTGCTGGCAGCATAATTCAGCGTGCTAAGCCCAGTTCTCCCCTCCCTGGTCCCTGCTCTGCGGTGGTCTATCTCCATAAAAGCAGAGGATTTACACTGTCTTACACAAGTGGTGTGAGAAGGATCAGGCTGTGAGAGTCCTGACTCCCAGCTTCCTGGGAAAGGCAGAGAACAGCCGCCTTTCAGCTCTCCTTGCATCCCTCGGGCTCTTTCTATTGATAAGGATTTTCTAGGATGTGGCTGAAGGGAGGGCATGTGGGACAGCATCTCACATGCACCTTTTCAGGTTTAGCCTAAATGCCTGTGGGAGGAGTGGCACCATCTCCAACAGCAGAGCAGCCAGCTCACACCCCTCTAGCCACCCCCAGCACCTCTGTTGACATGACAAACAAACAATAAATACAAATCTTATCTATCTAATAAGGTGAGTTCCCCATGCAGCAGGAAGGATCCTCTCCACCAAGATGGTATCAGTGCCAGCCCAGGTGACACCCTGAATTCGGCAGCAGACTCATCAAGGAAGGGAAAAGCAAGAGGCAGCCACGCTTTTCCCACTGCCTTTTGGTGTGTCCCCAAGCAAGCCTGGCTCGTGGCAGTGCCAGGAGTGGTACCTGCCCCAAAGGAGCCTCAGCTCTCGAAGGCGGCTCTGCTCCTCCCTGCCGTCTGTGTGCTTGCTAGTGGCCAAGCTGACGAGACGCCAGAAATGTGGTGCCAAAATGCAAAGCCAGTACACTGCTTTTCTGCTGATCCCCACTCACCACCAGCTGGCCCAGGGCTTGCAAGAAGTCAGCCCTGAGAAGGAGGCCAGCTGCCCAGAGCTGACCGGGAAGGAAGGAAAAGATGCTGGCTGCTGGAGGGAGGCACCTCCAAGCCCCTCATTGCCTCTGGGCATCCCCACGTGCAGGCAGTCCCTATGTGTGCTGCAGCTCAGGGCTGCATCCCTCAGCTGGCTGGCTGGGGATTGCTTTCCACCATCTCCAGTTGGCTCAAGGACACTGGTGCATCCTACTGGGGGATGACCTGTGTCATGTCTTCATCAGCATTAAATGAAAGAGATGTAACTTTCCTGGGCATGAATTAATTGGAAATGTTGTGTAGGTCAGAAATAGACACTCCGAAAACTGGTGCCTTCTCCAGGTGCTGGTGTCCTGAAACACGTAATATCCAGATCAATGATGGTTATATCCACTGCAGACAGGAGATGGGGTGGGAGATGACATACAACCATTCCCACTGATTGTGGAAGCACAGTGCAGAGCTACAGCGCAGGCCAGGATCTGCATTTCAACATATAGTGGTTGGAAGCAAAGATTAAAGCCACAGGAACATCTTGGTTTCCACTGATTCACCACCCAAATGGAAAAACTGAAGGTGAGGGCAAGGAAGGATATGTCCTTCAGACTCAGCCCAGCAAGCAGGGCTTTTACTCAGCTCCTTCAGGGGAAAGGAGATACAAGCAAGTTTGGAAGCAAGACAAGATTTAAAATAAAGAGGCAGAATGTTTGTAATCACAAAATGTTTAAATGTTTTGAGTTTTAAAAACTGTCTCCTCTTGGCTGACCGTTGGTTAAAGTCAGCACAAGCGAGTAAACTTCCATCTGCAAAAATCGCAGCCAGTGCTAAGATGCTGCATAATAGATTGGAGCTGGGCAGGTGTGGGACCAAATGTCTCTGCTAAATGAGAGAGATGTACAGGCAATGCTCTGGTTAAAGCATCTGCCAATAAATAGGCTCTCTTTTGCTATTTGTCCATCTAAGATCATATTATTAAAAAAAAACCTGTACAGATTACCCTCGAATCAGTAATTTTCTCTATGCCTAAATGCCTATTTTTTAATAAAGCAAATGACCTGCAACTCAAATCCAAACTTTTCAGACTGCTCTGTTAGAGCAGAATATTGGAGTCTTCAGATAAATTTTCTCCCTTATTGCTGAAATTTCAGCTGAGAAAGAAAGCATCTTGTGCTCCTTTCTCACACATCTAAATTCTGAAGCATCAGCTGTTTTGAGGGGGAGGGATAATAACTCCGTTTTTAACATCCAACTCAGTACATTTGTAAAAGGGATTATACGGCACCTCGTCCACCCACAGCAAGGGATTGAATGTGATGACCGGGGAGGGCACCTCTGCTCTCATGTTTAATTCAGGCAATGTTTTCTGTCTCAAAGGCAGGGAAAGTGAGCAAGGCATTTACTCAGGTTGGAACGGGAGGTCAGATTTAAGTTTGAGTTAGCTCGACTCGGCCACCTGCAGTGTTTTCCTGGTCATCGCTAGAGAAGAGCTTGGGATCAAGGCCAGGTTGGATGGAGCTCTGAACAATCTGCTCTAGTGAAAGGTGTTCCTGCCCACGGCAGGGGGGGTGGAACCAGGTGATCTTTAAGGTCACTTCCAATTCAATGACTCTTATGATTCTACAAACTGCATTCTGCCCTTGGCGTTTCTTCCTACCCTCAAACACTGAACCCACGCAGTCTGTAGCACTGCCCCCATTTTTCAGAAGGCAAGAACAAGGTACTGGAGACAAGAACCCTTGTCAAAAGCAACCAGCCCAGTGAGAGCAGGACAGGGGTGCAAACAGCCTTCTGCTTCCTAATCATGCTCTGTTCAGGAGACGGTGGGTAGGATCATGTGTGTGACCTGGCTGCCTTTGCTTCCACGTGCCTCTAGTTTGAATCGGCATATAAAGGGCACTGACTGAAGAAATAAGTCCCAGGTGCTGGTGGGACTTGGCAGGCTGAGAGGTTTCTCTACCAGCACAACACTTCCTGGGGTAGAGGCAGGGGCCAAGTGTCCTAGTACAGGACACGAGGAAGAACGCGTGTGAAGGGATGGTGGGAAGAGGAGAAGAGGCAGGTGGTCATAAGGGGAAATGAAAGAAATATGAAAAGGATCAAGAAACGGCATAAGGAAAGAGAGAAGATTTCCTGAGGACACAGAGCACAAAGGCAAATAATGGTAGTAATGGCGGTGGTGGTGAGCATGAAGAAAACAAAAAGGAGTGAAAAGCTACGGGAGAAAATGAGAATAAAGCTGGAAGAGAAGAAGCAGAGGAGAAAGCAACCATCCTGCCAGCCTCCGTGATGGCTGTTATTTGCAGATAGGAAATGCTGCCTGCAGAAAAGCTGATTGAGGCTGATTGAGGGAAAGAATGAGCCACATGTGACAGATGTTAGTCACTTTGCGTAATGCCCTACTGGAAGGCACTTGGATTCTGCGGGGATGACAGCACTCGAAGAAGCTGCATGGAACACAGCAGCCCCGGGAGCAGAGAGGAAGGAAGATGAATGGCAGGAGCGCTTGAATCCCCTGATCTCGAAAAGGGAAGAAAAGAAGAGAGAGACGAGTGGCAGCCTCTGCCTTTTACGTATTTCCTGCCTCCCTCCATGCTCGCTCGCTCCCTCATCCAAAACCAGGCAAAGGCCCAGAGCAGATGGGAACTTGCACTCCTTCCTGCAGGAAGCAAGGCTGCCTCCGTGCCCCTTGGAGCAGCTGTCAGCACCCATGCAAATTGTTTGTAAAACAATCTCTCAAGCATGTCATTTACTCAGGTAGTTTGGAAAGCAATCTTGGGCAAGAAAAGGAGCCAAAATGATAGCTTAATTGTGTTTTTGTACCTTCATGTCTGACAGAGATCATTTTTCCTTGTTTTCAACACTTTATAAAAAACCACAAGCAGCAAATGGCACAAGGGGTTTTTGTGTGTAAGGCCCTCATGGCTGCAAGTCTTTTCTTTTGCTCGTTTGCCCCACCTTTAAAAACGCAAGAGAAAAGCAAAACTTCTCAGGGACTACTTTACCTTCAGCATTTGCAGTGAAGCAGCTGCCATATTAGATCATATTCAAATAGAGCCCCAAAGAGGTCGGGAGCAGCGTATTAGCTGAACTGTTTATCTGCAGCCAGCCAAGGGGGGATGGTGCTGCTCAAATCAATTTTCTATGCTCCGACTGGCCCATCTTCTTGACACTTAGATGTCACTGTACCACTGGTGATAAAAAGGCCTGCCAAAAAAGGATGGATTTGGATTCACGCAGGGTCCAACAGAGCCAAATGAGAATTGACAATATTAGTCTTTAGGACAATTTTAAAGATAAAATTAACCAGAAGAATAAATTTTCAACAGTTCACTTAATTTAATCTGCTTTCCATTGCATTGAATCTTGCTCCCATCCACAGTTGCCATTTTAATACTTGCAAGAAATGTTGGCTTTTTTTCTTTTTTGGTTTAATGGAAAAAAGATCAGGCACATAAACCAGAATACACATTGCCATGAAATGCCAGTCAAAAAATAACCCACATCTGGTTTCTGTAAAAAGGAGGAGGAAGTCCCTCACACAGTTTAAAAGCAAGGAGAAAAAGTATCAGCATGTTAAATTTGGGGCTGAGGTACAGTCATTGATATGATCTGAACCTTAACTTTCCCTAAGTTCATCTGGCTTTGGTCTTAATTTTATTATTTAGATAACTAAAGAGCAAAGGCTGAATCTCAGTTCCAGATCTGTTTTTGAATTAAAAATAGCCAACAGAAAGTTCAAGACTATCCATATTCTATCTTACCTTTGTTATAAACTATGCAGGCCCTTGTACATCTGTGACTATCATTCATGGTACTAGAAATCAGAAACTCTCTGAGTTAATAATAATACGTAACACATGTGTAACACTTTCCATCCTTCAGTACTGCACAATTGACCGAGTGTCACAACGAGCCTCTGGAATGTTTTCCCCGTGGCAGGGATAGTGGCATTTCATCCAGAAGCTGACCGTGTTGGTCAAGGATACCCAGACTACAAAAAAGCAGAGGCTGGCGCTGTGAGGCAGAGCCAGGGCAGGTGGGGATGGCTGCTCTGAGCACTGCTCTACACATCAGAGTCCTTGCATGCTTTTCTTTTTCATATTTGTACAGAAGTTTTCCACATCTCTGGCTGAATATTTAGAGAAGCATTTAAAAAACTGATTCAGCTGGCTGTCCAAATGGATTTGGAAGAAAATACTGGAGGTTTGGCTAGGTTGAAACTATTCTGCCAGCACCTCCTTTGAGCATTTTCAGGGCTTCAGTCAGGGATCTCAGCACTTGCCAGTGAAAAAGGAATGATTTTGTGCTGGCTCTGTGCAAATTTACCCCCATGTGGGTCTGCTCTAACCTTCTGAAGGACAACCTTCATTCCTGCGTCAGCACAGCCCAGGGAAAGTGGTGGCCACTGTCACACAGGTCCAAGGCTGCTCTTGGCCCCAGGGCACTGGCAGCAGAGCCAGATTTTCCCTGCACTTTCTCCTCTAGGATCTCAAAGGCAGCAAAGGAGCTGGATGCTGGAGATGTAAACATCGACAGGATGACACGGGTTTTCAGTGCCAGCCTCCTCCTGGCATTGCGTGGATAGAAATGGCAAGTGCCTGGCATCAGCAGAGAGAAGAGGTAAAGCAAGCCCCAGGCTGGGATGGATGAAGAAGGGCATTAACACAGGGAGCAGATGAGGATGAAAGCCACACTGTTTACCCCAGGGGACAGAGGTCATTTACCACCTGTTAAGAGTCACCTCTTGACCCCGACCACGTGCATATCTCTGGATGCCTGGTGAAGGGTGGTTTGCTACAGCTACCAGCCACACCATCAGCTCAGCTGGTGGAGATCACTGCCAAAAGCTCTGCAGGGCCAAAGCATCATTTATAGGTTGGCAGCCTTTCTTCTGCTTGTCTCTTTGCTTGCAGAGGGGTTTCTCCCTTTTGCTTTTCAAAAGCTGCTGACAGTACATTTGGAAAATGAAGCAACTTGGACCATGTTGAGGATGCAAAACGAAGAGCTGTCATCAAGTGACCTGTGCAGCTGCATTTGGTGCCTCTGGGTACAAACATTAGACAAGCAGCCAGGGACTGAGGTGAAGCGTGGGGCACGGGACCACATTCACTGATGAATTTTACCTCTGCTCCTTGACTCTGACCCAGAGCAGATGACAAACACTGCAGCAGCCTGGGCTGCTCCTGCTATCCCCACTATCTGTCTCCAGTGCTACCCCAGCAAACCTTAAGCCTTTAAGCTGTACCTCATGCTGTGCCATAAATTTTCATACCATAAAAGTCAGCTCCGGTGTGCTGCAACACAGCCCTCCTGTTACTTCAGTTGCTTTAAACTGGAAAAAAAAATGTGCAAGGGGTCACAGTCATATTTTAGGACCACAGGGCCTTTGGGCCCAGAGAAGACCCAAGGCTGTATTATTTGTGCACAGCCACTCTGCTTTACAGGAAATACCAACATAAAAACTATTTAGTGTCCCTTGTCTTGGGAACATGAATCAACCCCTGCACTATTTTATTTAGCAATACTGATGTATGCTTCATTTCTGGATTACAATCCTGAGAAAGCAGGAAAGGCAGCCAGACCTCCTCAGCCTCCTCAACCCCCATGGCTGGGGGCTGGGCTGAGTTCATGTCCTGCCTCAGCACCATGCAGAGAGGCAGCAGGCAGGGAAACTGAGGGAGGTCACACACTGCTATCTGAATCCCATTTCTAGAGCCAGCAGTCAAACCACAGGCACTTCCAAAAAGCAGAAGCTCAACTTTTGGTCCAGAACTGAACATGTGTTCATTTCTGCACTTGAAAAAAAATTACTGCTGTTAAGGGAAATAAAAACCTTAAAAGCCACTGTCAAACAGTTCTCATCCCCTGGTGCTCAAATGGACGGTGCTAGAAGAGGCATAAGGGTTTGTGCAGAGAATTAGGCTGTTGCTAATTAATGAGGACTGCTGCATCCTTCAGTGCCCAAAATGGCCATCGGTAGTGAGGATGACAGAAGGAGGTCTCACAGTTGTGGGATTAAGGCAAAAGGCTTGACACACTGATTTGTATCCTTTCACCAGCACAGAGCTCAGACTGAATGTTAGGAAAGTGTTTTAACTCAAAATTTGTACAGGTTGTCAGGACCTGGACGAGGAAGTTCTGGCTTGTACAGTACCAACATTGTGAGATGAGGAGCTATATTTATACTCATTGTGGTGGGAAGCTGCAGTCTGGATGTACAAAGTGTGAAATACAAAGGAAAAACTAAACTAACCACCTGAAAATAGAGACAAAATTTTCCAGGTTTGTGTACTTTCTCTCCCCTGTACTCAGCACTTTCCAAAGAGAGTCAATAATCCCTGTGGGGGTCAGCCTCTGGCTGCCATTAAAATGCTTGGGAGCTAATGTGGTGAGCAGCCTGGCTTTCCTCAGGGACAAAGAGAGATGCTGAGCAGCTGCCCGCCAAGTGACCATCCCACAGCCGTTCCCAGCAGCACCCACTGAACACTGGGGACAGGTGCATGATAAGGAACCAGACCAGGAAGCAGGGAGAGCTGAAAGCGAGAGACTCACTGGACAACGTGGCAGAAAAGGAAGAAAATACCCTTTGCAGTAGATGGAAGCGATTGCAGCAAGTGGACCGGACAGGCTCACACTGCCAGCTCCAGTCAAATTGACTTCCCTGCCTCTGCTCTGCCAAGGAGCAGCACAGCACTGGGCTCCTGGACTGTTCAAGTGAGAAGCATGCTTCTTATGGATTGCTTTTCCTTGTGCTTTCTCCTCCTTCTTCTGCCAGCATGTTTTTGTCCCTAAACTGGAGTTCCTCACAGGTTTTGGCAGCACCAGTCACCCCTAGAGGGCTTCACCTGTCCTGGTAGGAGCAGTCAGAGGCTTCCTGGGTTGGCAGCTCTCTGGGTACCAGTGTTTTTTGAGAAGGGCTCAGCTGGCAGCCAGCAGTTCCCTTCTCCTTATTGCACTTCCAGCTTTCATCTCCCAGGGCAATTTCCACCCCTGTCTCCCCAGAGCCAGAGTCAGGACAGACAAAAATCAAGTCAGGGAGCGTGGTCCTCCTCTAGCAGCTCAGTGTCTGTGCCCCCCACCTTGGGAGTAGAGGCAGGACCCTGTCACAGGCATCCCAGGTGCTGAATTACTTGCTTGTTTTGCTTGCCAGCTTCCCAGCACGGCTTTCCAAAAGGCATCTGTGCGTCCAAGGTGCCAACAGGCAGCGTCTGCACGTGGTCAGAGTTTGGAATAAACTGCAAGAGAAATGCAGTCAGGCTGGAATAGGTCCCTTACACTTTGACAAGGCCAGCTAGGGACTCAGTCTCTCTTATTTTGCTCTCCTGCAGCCCATGTTAATGCTCAGGTAGAGTCAGAGCCTGCCCTCAGAGAAATCTCTGTGTGGCTTGTTGGTTTGAAAGACGCCAGCATTTCCTCAGGGACAGGAGGGAAAGAGCTGCCACCCAGCTGTACCTTTATTAGTGCAATTTTCTGTTCTCTCCCTTGTGAAAGAGATCTTCTGTCTGCCAGAACAACCCCAAAGTGCTTATATTTAGCAGTCTTGACAGGAGTTAATCAGAGCTTATGCCCTCACACTTTGCCCCACTTTCTGGTTTCCAGCCAGACTCCAGGCTCAAATCAGTGCATGACAGTGGATGAGGAGTCAGTGCTGCACTGGGAAGGGGATGGAGGCAGGCTCTGTGCCCATAGAGACAACAAGGATATGAGGAGATGCACAAATGGAAATCGAGCAGGTGGCACATCTGCTTTCTGAGGAAAAACTCAGTATTTTCATGAGGAAGAAGACATTTCTGGTGAAAAATATTCAGGCAGAAACCCAACTGTTCAATGGCATCCAGTTTTGCCAACTGGTTCCTAGCAATCCTAACCCAATGTTGGGGTTTTTTTAGTGAAATTTCAGGAAATTTCCATCCTAGTTTCATGGTATCACATGGGCCTGGCAGTTTAGGCTACACCAAGCTGTTCTCAGACCTGGCTGCGTGGATCCCTCTGCAGGGCAAGCTCTTGAAGAAACCACAACCACTGCACCCTGAGGGCTGCCTAAGCCTTTGTTTTAAACCAGGGAAGCCTGCATTGTGATAGGTGCTCTTGGGGGGCTCCAATCCTTGCCAGGATTATCAACAAGGAGGATGTGTTAAGACAAAGGAGTTCTTTGCTTCACTTCATGGAAGATATGGTGTTAAATAAGACACACTCTGTTGCCAACAGGAAATATTAATGGCAGAAATGTGGCTTCTTTTTTTTTTTAATATTTAAGCAGACTTCTCTTTCTTCTTTGGTCTTAATTATATGAACACTGTTTAAAGCATAGGTAGAAGCTATTACAGAATGGATCAATCTGTAAAGGAAAAATCTTTAGTCAAGGCAATGGAAGTATTGTTAGAAATCCTGTCACAGGTGGAAAAGAAGACTAAATAAAGGGATGACCACAGAAGGATGGAAAAAGCAGAAAAGAGGAATGGTGCAGTGAAGGAAAATGATGACCAGGCAACGTTGCAAGGCTGGAAGCTGGTCTGGAGACACTGTAGTCTCTGCCTGATTTGTGCTGGGTTTTTGAAAGGGCACCACCAGTTAATGGCTCACCTTCGAAGCCAGGCTTGACCCACTACGGTCATAGGCGATGGCAGAATTACAATCAAAACCTAGATCCCATTCCCAATTTTGGAAGTGTTCAGATGTGAGAGTTTTATTTAAAGGCTCCCTTTTAATGAAAAAGTGGGCAAACTGTGATCAAGGGGAAGGAATGGTCTCTATTTTCATGATTCACATCTCCTGGCACCCACAAGATATGCATTTCCATGCTCTGATCTGCGCTGCTGTGAAGGACACAGCTGAGAACAGAGCAGGGAGCTGCCGACTAAACGGCGAAAGAAAGAAAGAAAGGAAGGAAAACGCAGTTACATTTTATTCTTCCTAACATTCTGTTAAATTGGTTCAGCAACGTTCTCTGAGTCTGGTGAGCTGGGAAGAGGAGGCAGAGAAACTTCATTAAGCGAAAGATTCTCAGAAATAATTGGGGGGCCAGGGACAATAGTGGCAGCCGTCATTGTGCTGGGAAAGGAGGGCACTTGTTTCGTATTTGTTAATTGAAGAAGCCAAGAGAGTCTTTCTGCGAGGCCAGGGCTCAGGCTGGAAGGCTGAAGGGGATGTATATTTTTTCTGGTTTAAATAGACATTAGGGGGCTCCATTTTTTAAAAAATAAGCCTCTGAGTTGCTTTGGCAGCCGGTCCAAACGAGCGCGAGCAGCACGGTCTGAATCCTCCCCCACCCTTCGCACCGCGCTCCGGTCGGGGCTTACTCGGCAAAACGCTTCAGCCAGGGGAGGTGGGGACACAGCCAGGATGAAGTGGCTTCAGGAGAGGACAGAGAGAGGGAGGGAGGGAG
>VWPU01012951.1:0-76330 GCA_013398955.1 Callaeas wilsoni | reverse complement strand
GCCGCGGGGCCCGGCCCGGCCCCGCCGCGTTCCTCGCTGCTGTCCGTGTCGCTGCCGCTCGGCTTCTACGGGACGAGCCGCCGTCAGCGCCGGAGCTGCACCTCCGCCCTCCCCCGCCTTCGAGAGGCGCAGCCCGGCGGCCCCTGAAGTACCTCCTCAGCGGAGCCCTCCGCCGAGTCCTCCGACTCCTCATCCGAGCCCCTCTCTTCAGAGGCCTGAGTCAAAATTTCTTCTCCCTAAGTTGAACACAAAAGATCCAAAAAAATCAGTTCTGAGTGTATGCGAAACAGCCAAAGCGTGCCAGGGTGGAATGGAAGAAAAAGGTGTTTTGTTGCCTTCTTAAAAAAGAAGCTTTAGAGTAAAAAAAAAAAAAAAAAATCAAGTTTTGTTTAACTCTCCTGCTTCTACAGTGAAAGCTGAAGAGCCAAAACTGGCTTCTTTTAAAGCCACACATGAAAAGTGTGTGAAGGTGTACAAGTGACCTTTATCTCTTCCCTCTTGTGGATGTAGTTCTTGCCAAGGAACAGACAAAAATCCCTGTACCTGTCCATTATGATTAAATCTGACCCCTCAGTGCAAGAGCCTAGACATGCAGACTCAATCTTGAAATAAAATGCTTCTTTCTCTTGCTCTAGACATGACTGTACTACAGTCACACTGAATTTGGCCTTTTAGCTATACCCACACACAAGGGGAGAGTTAGAGTTGTCTGGACAAGATGAGCATTGTCCTCTCCTAGATTTTAATTGCCCCAGGCAGGGCAGTGATTCTCACCTGAAGATCCCTATTTTTGAGGATGCCGACCCAGAAGGCCTCCTGGCAGTGGTTGAATGCCAGCATTGCCTTCACTCGGTACACAAACTGTTCCAGGGACTTCTTCAACAAAGGCACATGGTTGGTCAGTCCAATGTCTTGGTGAATCTATGAAACAGTAAAATGTGATGAGGATTGATTCTTGCCTAAGTGTTCTGGCTGTTTAAAAGCCATCGGTTATCAGGTGGGATGGACATGACCCCCCACAAAACTTGCCCAGATGATGTTACTTCTTGGTCAAATTATAGCTATTATTAAAAAAAAAATCTCAGATCAGTATTTTGTCTAAAACAATCCCTTGAAACAATCCAAACATCTGTATTCACCCAGATTAAAAAAAAGAAGCCTCAGTTTTTGTCATGAACTCTGGAGAGAGGCTAGTAACTCCTCTGCTGAATTCCCAAGCTCAGAAAAGAAAAAACGAGAAAAGTGTTAAATACACCACTTCCATCACAACCTTTTCTTGCTCAGTGTCTCATGCAATTCTTTTACATGGAATGTGTGTGCACTATAATCTCCAAAGCCAGCTTCTCTGGACTAAAGAAGCACTGGCTTTTGGAGAACTAGGACAGGAGGAACAGATGGAGTTGCTGTAAGAAAAAAACACCCGAGGAAGGGCAGCTATGCCAGGTATCGTAAGAGATTTAGCTCTGGGTGAGCATCTCCTCCTGCTAGGCTTCAGTCTGCAGTACAGAACAGTCATTGCTAAACCAGAAAGCCTGTCAACCTGCCAAAACCTGCACAATTATTTTGTACATAAGTATTTTCCTCTTTCGTGAGAATACTTTGTAATCTTCCAGGACTAAGATGCTCTCATTAGCTGTACTCTGAATTCAGGTCACCTGCGTTTCTTGGAAGAGTTCAACATGCCTGGGCAGAGAGACACTGCTTTTCTTCAAGTTATGCCAAGAGGGAATGGGTAACTGATTACCAACAGCAAGCTGTTCTCTAGCCGGTGTAACAGGCGAGACCTAGCAATCATCAGCACTGATCAGAACCAAATCAGCAAAACCCTTGCTAATGACACAATCAACACTCCCTGGGCCCTGGAACCTGCCCAACTGTGTGCAGGCAGTTTGGAGACTCAGCAAAGTACGGCGTTGGCAAAAATCTGTCTCCAGAAACTGTCCATGTGCCCAGGGTTAGATACGTAAACACAAAAGAAGCTTGGTGTGAAAGGGGAAATGACAAATACTTAGGAAATGACAGGTGAAGCTGATTGCTATTGCCTGCTGTGTAATGCTCTTTAAAGACACATATATTGAGGGAGAGTGACAAATCTTAGGTCACATCACACAATAGGTCAGTCAGTGAGAATCCATGAGGTTTGTATGAAAGCGAAATCAAGGTTGGTTTAACAAATGTTGGTGTCAACTCCTCTTCAAACAAGTATGGAGCATTCCTTGCACACATTTACTTGCCCTAGATTCAGTTTCTGCCTTCTTATTCTTGTAAAATGATTTGGCACAGAGACCTGTACCAGAGCAGTGGTAGAAAACAGGTGTTCTCTAACTGCAGCTCTGTGCTAACAGGGACCATGGGACAAAGCAGTTGAACATGCTGGTCAAATGCAAAGACAAACATGACATGGAAAGCTGCAATGCTCTTATCCTGCTTACAAGGTGAACTGTGACTTTAAACCAAGCATGAGATTTCACTTTCAAACACAAGGAGGGCTTTTTAGCGTTGATAGGGTTGGTGCCAGCTTCCAATTCTCACCCTGTGCTGAGAGCTGCAACAGCATGTTCTGATCTTCAGCTAAATTTCTAAGCTCCTGATGCCAGCTCTGGCCTAAATGGATAGCAAATCTGGCTTGGGAGCCATGCTGGTAGCTGGCTTTCTCCCTTCAACTGCTTTGGCAAAGCTCCCTTCTTGGACCAGTGTTCATGTTGGGAACAAAGCAACACACATGAAGTTCTGTCTTCTCCCATGTGATTCTCTTTTGCAACAAACACTGCCTCTCCATGCTGTAAGCAAAGTTCTAACTCCCTCCTTCCCTCCTGCCCCAGGTCTCCTACAGACACAGGCAGTGTGTTTCCCCACCCTCCTTCTTCTCCCTTTGCCCTTACCAACATAACAACATAAAAGTCATCTCAAGGACTTTGAAAAGGGCTTTTCCCCATTCGCCTCCTGTTGCTGATTCTTCTGACTCACAAGGCTGTTCATCTTTGGCAAAGCTTCTCTCCTATATTATCAATCTGGCATCTGTACTTTGTTCAAGGTCTAAGGTCTTAGCTTGCATCCTCAGAAACATCCCCTTACAGATGCCAACAACCAAAGATGTCCAGAACCTCTATCCTAAAAAATATTATGCCAACCTGATCTAACATCCAAGTCAGCCACTTCCAGAATAAATGCCTCAACTCTTGGGTCATTAAACAAGGCTATTTCACATTCTCTGAGTTTTTGTTTGCACAGACCCTGCTGGAAGCATGCAAATAGAACCTGCCTATGCCCTGGAAAAGCAGTGGAAGGGAAATAACACCATCCTTAGGACAGGAGTTTATGCTGAAATTGGAACTTATCTTACCTTCGAATGGCCACACATGTGATGAAGTTGTCTGGTACTCAGCTGCAAGGTTTTCAGCAAACTCTGTACATCATCCTGCAATAAATAAGTAGACCAGCAAATAATTTTCAAAGGACTTTTCCATAGGGAAACAAGAATATTGAAATGGCATTAGTCCTAGCAATCCTTTCAAAGGGTTATGGGATAGAGATAAGATGTGTGTATGCAGGAATTATCAGTCATGATTCCCAACTGGTTGCAGCCAGTTTGTCCCCAGGATTACCGTGTGCTTTTTAAAGCTGTGGTCCAGGAGAGGCATGGCAAGCTTCAGAAATGCTTCTACAAAGAGGCGGCCATACTATAAAAGAGTGATAAATATATCAGAAAGCAAATTTAAACTCCTTCTCAAAGGTCAGATGAGATAATGATACATTCTTCCAAGCCACCCTAGAGACTGTTCTTGCTTAGAAAAAGACTATATTCATGTGAAGGCTGTACTGGAATATACAGGATTGGTAAAGGGTCCCACTTTAATCACTGCAAAGAGAGGCTAGAAGGACAAAGTCTCATCATTGTACACATCCCTGGTTTTATCCACCAGGCATCTGGGAATAAAACTGAACTAAATGCAAAATGTTAGAATCAGTATACATATATATGTATAGCAAGGTATAAGGAACACAGTATCTGCTTCTTCCAGAGAATCCAGTACCCACACTACTGCACTGAAAGCAATGATTCAAGAAATAGAATATTTACTGGTACTTAAACTGCTGTCTTCGGTTATTTTGAACTCTTGCTTACCTTCAGGCAGATACTGAGTACAGGCCTGCTGTCAAATACCTACAAGGACAAGAGGCAAAGAAGAGTCAGAGCAGTCCACAAGTCTAAAGAAAACTGTGTAAGCACAGCACCCAATTAAAAATGGCCCTTCATGGCACACCCCTGTGAATGTGTGAACCCTGCTCGGAGGCAACATCCATTCTCAAGCTTCAGCAGGGAACACCACATAAGCACATGAACTGTGGTGGCTCTCAGGTGGAAGCATCCTTGGCAGGATGGCTGTTTGGTGATTTAAGGTGCACCTTTTGCAGATGGCATAAAATTATCTCTATGAGTCTAGAGTTCTTAACAGTTTGGGACCCAAGAGACCCAAGCCCAGCTGATGGACAAATAATCACATAATGGACAAACCAAAAACTGAGATGAGCAAAATAATGTGAAGGTAACCCTGGTGCTGCTATGGACTAAACTGAACTATGGACAAAACCAAACTAAGTGGTCCGGCTCTACGCTTTATGCTCTCAAAAGGCATCTGGAGCACAAATGATGCTCCAGTGAATGCTGCTGTATAGAAAAACCTGGACTTGAAAAACCTGGGCTTGCCAATTATCCCTTCGGATATGTAAAAATAAACAACAATCAACCTGAGCAAGAAGAAAAGTGCAGCTGTACTATCACCTTCTACCCCAAACAGCATCACACTCAGAGACACTGAATGAACCAGCTCCAAAATTGACGGAAGAGGATATTTCATCCAGTGGGACTGGGCACAGATTGTAACTGGCTTTAATTACCACCTCCAGGTTGTTCCACTAGTCAGTCACACTTCACACTTTTCCCCAGTGCTCGTGAGCCTGGGAACACCAGGCCTTGCTGGGAATTTGAAGGTAAAGGCAGAACAACAACCAGAAGCTCACCTTGACCAAGTTAATGAGGATGTGGAAATTCCGCACAGCAATGTTCCAGCGCAGCAGCTTCTCCAGTTGCACCTATGGGATGCAAGGGGACAACAACCCAAGATGGTGCATTTCCTCTCACCTTGCTGGATGTGCTTTCAGCATTTGCTGTACCTAAAGCATTGTTGTTGAAGACAGAGGAACAAAGCTTCACCACAAGCATATTTATCACAGCAGAAACACTCCATGGCAATTCCAGCCTGATCAGTGCCTTTAAGTGCTAGAGGTTAACTCACTTCCTTGCTTTCAGAGCAGCTCTTAGTTGCAAAATAATGTTCTTCCCCAGCACAGCTGTGCAGACCAATTGCACAGTTTAGTAATTTGTTGATTAATGCCTATTTGCTGTTTACAGCTTCTGCTGGATTTACTGGATTTTTGACATGGTGCAAATCAGGAAAAAAAGATGCTACTTATATGTTACCCTGTATATCAATGTTGATATTCATTGATGAATGAAGGTGTCTGACTGCATTTCCTGGACAAAGTTCAGAAGTAAATTCCTTTCCAATTTATACATCTTTATTGTACTGTCCAGTTTAACTTAAGTTTTCTTCCCCTCAAAAAGTCCAGTGCATTTATTTTCCTACCTCACTGGAGTCTGATGGTTTCCCAGCTGGGATGTTTTTCACTGAACTCTCCAGCTGAGCCATCATTACTCTGAAGAAAACTGGGAATGTCTGCCTATGGAGAAAACGAAAAAAAAATGAATCAGCTCTGAGCAGATAGGCTGCTTGTCACAAAATGATGTGGGAAACTCAAAGTTCACCAAACTGAGCATCCTTCTCAGTAGGAAATCACAAGACTAAGACTCATAAACAGGTCTAGCCCAGCCCAACTGCCCAGACAGATGGAGAATCCTCGGAAGTCACTACCACTTCCCCAGTATGAACCACACTTAGACACCACCACTTCCTTGTAGCTGTGGGGGTGCACACTGAAAAGCTTGCAGCTCTCAGCATAAGATGATTTTGGAATCTTCAGAGTGCAGGAACGTTCTTCATTCCTGTTTCTAAATTCTGCCAGGGGCAGAAGCACCCTGAGTGTGTTTTTGCACACTGCACACCAGCCCAGATTGCCTACAGCCACCCCAGGCCTCTGAGGCTGACTTTTGGAGTGCTTTATACTAGCACAGAGACAACACACCTGATGACAGACAGCAGTTCATTCTCCAGTAAAAATGGCTCACAGCAATAAACTCAACATCAGGTTGAGCACAGGACATTTCACATTGGCATAAAGCTACCACGTGCTACCTGTTGCATAGTGCCAAAACAATGTTTACAAGTGTCCAGAGTAGCCACCATAACACCAACATGAAACCACAATAGGCCACAAAATGAGAAAAATAAATATTTAAAAGCAGAAATCACCATTATGCATATCACAGAATTCAAAGTTTCTACTGCTACAATTACCTGCTTAGGGTAGGATAAGTAGAAGAACATCCATCTTTGGCAGAGTTCATCAGTTCAGGAACACCAACACTGGAGATTTCCTCTATGGCTTTCAGGATGTTATCTGTGTGCTCCAGGTAGACACTAAATCCAGAACCAGCATAGCTAATCAGTAGATATTAGGCAGAATGACACAACAAGGCCTTGAACACTGCCCTACCTGCAACATGTGGCCTGAAACTGTCAAGCTCTCCCCTGCCAAAGGCAATCACATGCAGGAAACCCAAAGCACTACTTAGAACTGTCCCAGTGACGTCATTAAAAGCTACCATGATCTGAAACATACATGGATTCAGTATTCCCTCATTCTTGTATTTAGGAAGGACAGGCTGGGAACAGGATGAGATGGAATTGCCCTTTATGAGAGAGAACACCCAATCAGTATGGGTGACATTGAAATGGCTGTCTGCTATAGGCCACCTGGATCAGGAACAAGCCAACAAAGCCTTCTGCAGACAGCCAGGAGTACCCCCATGTTGCAGACCCTGATCCTCATGGCAGACTAACCACCGTGACACCTGCAGGAAGGACAGCCCAGCAGGGAATAAGCAATCCAGGAGTCTCCTGAGGGCATTGATGAGAACTTCCTGACACAAGTGACAGAGGACCTGATGAGGAATGGTGCTCAGCTGGACCTCACACTTCAAATCAAGAAACTGTGCTTTAGAAGCAGTGTAGAAACAGGGCTTTAGGCCAAGCTGTGCAAGCATGAGAGTTATGATACAGAGGGGCCATTCCTCTGCAGCAACAGTAATGGTTAAAAAAAAAAAAGTGTCTTGACATGCCTAAGGGAATGGCTTGAGCCTTACCAGAGCAGGGTGTGCAGAGCACTGTTGAACTGGCTGCCCTTCTCTCGGTCTCCACTGGGCTTCACCCAGGACTGGCAGAGGAACTGCTTTGCTAGAGAAGCTGTGAAACATAAGGAATAACTTAGCAAAAGAAGAATCAAAAAAAATTCCCCACTTCTGTATAAAAACAGCGTGTTCAAATGATTTTTTGAAAGATCACCATATCACTACCCCTCATGTGCCTGAACTTTCTAAGTCAGAATGCATTTTCCCTAAAAAGCTGCAAGGCCACAAGAACATAAATCATGATAACAAAATATTTGCACATCCAGCATGTTCCTGGTCTGGAATACCTGTTCACATTAGAACCATGATCCACTTCTGGCCACTTCTGACAAACTTAAGTTAAATCTTATTTGCTTGGTAGCTCCTACAATGTGCCATGTGTTTGTTTTTAATTAGGCCATATGCAAGCCTTAGGGTATCCAGTTCTAGAAATGGAATTCCAATAGCAAGTGACTTGGCCTTTTGGTCACAGCACTGTAATAATAAATGTGAACAGACAAGTTTAAAGTTTACAGACTTCTGAAATCAAAACTGCTAACAAACTTGCTTGCCTCTTGCAGAAATGTTTAAAACCAGGAAACGATTAGTTAAAATAGGTTATTCTCTGCCACACTCAGTCAGTAGTTCTCCCAGCGTGGAACTGTTTAAAATAGTAAAATAGTCTTTAAGGAGGGAACTTACAATTCTGTGTGGCTATAGGGATTGGAGAAGGATGAATTCTAGAGGTGTCTTAGTATGACAAGAAATGGCTGAGAGAGGCAGCTGTCTGGAGTCTTTATTTCATGTGTGCTGAAGTGGAGACCAAGTAGTTTCCTTGTATATTCCCTGCAACCACGTCTGTCCCTTATCTGCTGTTTATCTTACATAATGGGTCCTAATCCATGAGGGGAACTTTCTTAATTGAAAACATCTGTTGCATGGGGTTTTCCTCTCTGTGCCCTGGAGTTAACACCTGTATCTGCAGCTTATTGCCATAAATTTTGGAATTTATCACAGACATCTGTCACAGACATCTGCACCTACAGTAGGAAGTTACATCAGATTAAGTCTATGACCAACCACCTCCATAACCAGTGATTAAGCTGGTACCAACACTGAACAGCAGGCTCATCCTTAGAACTCCTGAAAGTTGTGAAGCTCTGATTTTTAAAAACACCAGCTGAGAGAGCTGGAGTCTGCCTGTCTGCATGTGACTGAGGCACAGCAGAACAAATACCAAAGAGGTTCCAATATATTTACTGCTGTTCCCCTAATTAATGGCTAGGACTGTTCACCTAGTGAGAGTACCAGGATGCAAAAGGGAACTCTCTCCCTTAAAAGGCCAAAGACCACACAGAAACTCATCTGAGATGAGTGGCTCTTCACACATTACCCATTTTCTCCTTCTTCCAGCCAGACATGGGCTTCTCAGCGATGGCAATCAGGAGCTGAGTGAGGATGTAGGCACAGTAGAAAGTGGGAACACTCTGCTGGAAATTCAGGAGGTACTGAAAACTCTCACTGGGGATGACAGGAGAGGGAAAAGGTAAAAACAGTGTAGACAGGGTAATATGTCAGACACACATAAATAAAAAGGAGGCATTAGACCATCTCAGATCCAAGGTCTCCCTCTGACAGTGTTTTGTCTCTGGCAGTGCCCTTCTGAAGAAAGGGTGATCAGCCACTAAATACACAGGAATTCAGTCACTGAGAAAATTCTCTCAAGCCCCAGCTACTCTAAGTCTAGCAACAGCTTTATATACTGGTTTTGCCTAGTGTACCTGTAAGCAATTTAACTCTCCAGAACACAGTCATTCCTTCTTGGAATCCTACAAATCTCCTTGTCTCAAATAGCATACAACCAAGTGAGATCCAAAGATTCATGCATATTTTACATTTTATATTTTTTACTCCTTTTCATTAGGTTTGACTACATGCCATTCAATTAAATCTGAAGTGAGTGTAGTCTCTATGAAAGCTCCCAAACACACATTTACCCATAAAGCCCACACAAAACAGGGAAAAATCCCTGAAATTTGTTTATTTCAAACCTTGTGAAATACCGATTCTACCTTATCAGTTCCTCAAGAAGAAGAAACTCTGTCTCTCCTGGCTTTAGCCTGTCTGCAAGCACCTGGAGAGCTGACCTCAGCAAGTCAGTATTTTCATGTTGAGAAAAACCACTCCTGAAGGGGAAAAAAAGCCAGTTCATCATCAGATTAGAAGAGGTATCAGATGCAAAGGCATATCTAAGCATATTTGGCAAGATGAAAAACAGAGAAGCTGGATACTCAAGAAGAGTCCTGCAGTATGAAAGTTAAAAAGGACACAAAAAATTGAAAACTCAATGGGAACGGAAAGCGTTGAGCACAAACAGTATGAACTTTTCCGTTAGACTGCAGATCTAGCTTGGTGAGGAGAGGCCATTTTCCATAAGTGGAGGTCCATAAGCCAATACTATGTAGATCTAAAAAAAAGGATGTATAATGACAGTTGCTGTGCAAATGCAATGATCGTCAGTGGTCGCTTCCTGAACAACAGGTAGGAGTCTAACGGGGGGAAAATTCTAGAGGTCTTCATTATTTCTTTGAACTCCCAGTGCCTGTGAGGATATGTATGCTAGAAATGCTCAAACACATCCACATTCCAATTCTATAGACTGAAAAGGTGGACTTGAAAATGGTAATGCTCAAGTGCACCTGTACCACACAAGTTAATTAACAATTGGTAATATAAGAGGCCTTGACTAAACATATGTAAAAGGAGCTGTAATTTGGTTGTTGAATTTCAGTGGCTGGACAGCTCACCCCAACATATGGCTGTTTGATCTACTGCAAAACAGATTTTACACTGGATAGCAAAAGTGAGCTTGAGCTGCCTGCTACAAAATGGAGCACATTCTTTGATTTATAAGATAGATGGACTCAGGAACAACCAACACTCACACTGGCTAAAGAGAAAATGACAAATCTGGGAATAGTCAGAAGTAGATTTGAGGCCTTGATGCTCCAGTAGAGCTCAACAGGAGAGGCAGACCTCAGACCTCCCTTTTTATGCAGTTACTGTTTATGAAGTACAACAAAAGTAAAAAGCTTTTCACATGCAAATATAAATTGGAGTTTGGAAAGAAACTTCTTTGATACTATCCTGGATTATATTAGCAGATGCAGAAGTCTGCAGGCTGCACAAGCATTTCCGAGTTGGACATTTATGAATCCAGCTTGAAGGCATCAATAGCATTGGCTTTTTGCCAATGCACATTCATCCTTTCCCACTGGCAAAAGAAATTCTTCCATCACTCAGGATTTGGGCAGTGACAATTTAGCAAAGGATGAGGGGAAGGAAATGGGAAAGGATGGGTAAGAAATTCCAAGATCCCAAGGCAGAATGGAAACTGCACAGCTAGGTGTGCCAGTATGCCTCTTATGCTGGTCTTGACCCAAAAGCCCATTGATTGAATTCTACCCAATCACCTACAGCTTTAGCACAGCTCAGAATCAGGCAATGAAGCCTGGCTTTAACTAAGAAGTGCTTACAAGTCTCCACCACTGCAGTGGTTTGTTTTTCATGGCTGACAGGTCTTTGGCAGGCTGCAAACACTTTACAGAAAAGAAACAAGAAGAGGAAGCAATAAATGGGTGTAACTATGGACTTTTCTTTTAAACTCACCAAGCAAATAAGGAACGAAAAGTCAGTAACAGCAGCTGGTAACAAGAGGACATCAGCTGGTGCTCCTGGATGTTCGCTCCGGGTTCATCTTCTGCACTCTGATTTTGTACAGCTGCCTTTAATACAGAACAAATAATTCATTAAATACTGTTCCAAACAAAGATAATGGCGCAAGAATCCATTTCCATAAATTCAATGTTTAAAAAAATCTGAAGACAAAGTGACTCTTTTTCACCCAAACAAAATGAAAAATATCTTTACAGGAAACAAAACTTGATAGTTTGGCTTTTTTGTTAAAATTGCTGCCCACTGACCTGGAAGTAGTTGTGCATGTTCTCCATGTGTTTACACAAGGGCTTTAGTAGATCAACCACACACATAGCAACTTCCTTGGGAGATCTCTGACACAGATGGGAAAAGCCAATATCCTTGTTGCTTCTTTCCTGCAACAAACCCAAAAGATTAAAGTTTCTTCATCAGCCTTTTTTGAGAATAACTTAAATTGCTACATCTTAGACTGCTGCCAAGCAGTGCAATTCCTGATGTCATACAGGGTCAGGAAGGGTCACAGGGTAGGAAAGTTGGCTTCTGCTGAATAAGCACCACCAACTCAGACAAGTGGATAACACTTGACTAAAAGAATAAAACTGATGTGACACGTAGCTATCTTACAGAATCATTTAGGTTGGAAAAAAACTTTAAGATCAGAGAATCCAGCACGTTACTCAAACACTAAGTGAAGGCACTCTCTGCATGTGGGAATTTAAGATAGGTAGAAAGGGGAAAGAACAATGAATATGATGGACCCCATCCAGTTGCAGTGAATTTCTCAGTTTAATGCAGTGGGACATGCATTTACTTTTCTCCTGAAGGCATCAGCAAGGAGTCTCTGCACTCAGGGGGGTTTCTAATGCAGAAAAAGCAGAAACATGGATGCAGCAGCTTCTGCTGGCTGCTGCAGCCATCTGGCCTGGCTAACTTTGAACAGCACAGCCAGTCTCCCCAAGGAGCGCTAGGAAAAGACTCTCTCAGTTAAAAACCCTTTCCTGAGACATGCAGAGAACCAGATGCTGCAAACACTTCAAGAGCAGTGTACACAAGTCTCTTCTGAAAGAGCAAGTGCTGCTCTGGCACACAGCTGGATGTCACACTTCCATTTAACTACCAAGTGAAAATAATTCTGAAAAACATTTCTTGGGAAAGGCCTGGAGCCCCCTGATGCGCTCTGCCTCAGCCCAGGCCTGGACCTGCTGCTGTTCTTGCCTTTGGAAAGGGCACCCTCCTTGTGGAGCCCGAGGTCAGCACATGTTCCAGCTTCCAGCACAGGTCATCCAGAAGGAAGCAAAGCTCAGCAGGCCCCAGCTGCACAATTTCACAAGCCTGCAATTAAAAGAACAGTCAGTCCCAGGAGCCAGATGTAACTGTAGTGCCTTGAAGCTCAAGTTTACCCTCTCTGTTTCCAGTTATGAGTCCTGGATTAGTTAACCTCAGGAGGGACTTATTTGGTAGATGTTTGGTTTTATGGCTCCCTCATGGCAGGTATGGGGCATTGGTTGTGGTTACTCAAAGCATGAAGCCATCCTGATGCTCTAAACAGCTGAGGCAATGTCAGTACAACTTAACAACTGAGAAAGAACAGATTTAGATATATATTGACATTGAAAAAAAGCTCCTAAAGATAAAAAGATGTTTAAGCCCAGAGAGTCACAAAATTCACCAACTAACTAACAGTCAAGAAGTAATTTGAAATAATGCCACATAGCCCAAGAGACTTGTCAAACAGTCTTCCAGTTGGCCTGTGACCTGCATGCACAGAGACAGCTGTCCTGCAAGGGCAGACCAGGCTGTGCTCCAGCCTGCCATGGCCTTTTCACATTCTGTGCATTTACTGTAGCCTGACAAAATGAGACTCCACATGGACTCAGCCTGCCTACAAAGAAGGTAACAAAATGAAGCACTTCTATCTTCCACAGCCGTAGCAATGCAGTTCTATACAAGCTCCCAGATGATACACCGGACCCTGCTCACTGAGAGCACCTCCATGTCTCCAGTCCCACATTTGTGCTGTTTATGATCTCCTGATGCCTTGAGACACTTGAGATTTTGCAATACAGGCTTTACTTTATGTCACAGGTTCTTTTTGATAGGCAATACTTAGTGTATTTGACACCCTATAGCTTACCCGTGCTCAATATTAAAGCCCCTTTCTTTCCATTAGGTCTATAAATGTTACACAGTATCTTTCTCCTTTTATGCAATATTTACACTAGTTTGTTTTTAACATTGCTACATGACATGTCTTCTCTCCTCAGGAAAGTCCTCTTTTTCTCAGTGCCTTGAAGTATTTGGGGCCAAATGCTCCCCTGGTCACAGCCCTGGACCAACACATCTTAACATCAACCTGCTGTGCACTTCAGTGGAAGCGAGAGGGCCAAGGCCTCTGAGAGAGGCCATTACTCAAAGCCTCATCAGTGTGGGTTTCAGGCTGTTCCACTCACCTCTGTGTGCATCTCTGTGTCCAGGACAGACTTTGTGAGCAGCCCACAGTGCAGCACAGTGAAGACCTCGAGGTCCAGCTCTCGGAAGTACGGGCGATAGCTCTGCAGATGTGCCAGAGGATTTCCTGCCTCTCTATCAGCAGCGGTCTGAAAAGGAAATTGCAGGAGACTGGCCTCTGCAGGGACAATTTTCAAAATTCTGATGGGAGGCAGGTGCCAGAAAGTAGAATTGAACCACTGACTGTGATTAACTTTGGAATGAACAATGCTCCTCTCAAAACTTTTGTTTATGCTTCTATGGCATCTTCCCTGTTCTGTCTTCCCTGCAAGTCCCCAGGGCTATACACCTACCTTGTCCAGCTCGGAGAGCTCGGTATCAGGCTGGTTTCCCTCAGAACTGTCATCTGCTTGAGAACGATCTGCAGAGCCAGCTTTGCTGCCATCAGCCTTCTTTTTCCTTCCTTAAACAGAAAAGCACTTTCAGAATCAAAGGCTACACTGTGCTCAGCACTAGGCAGCACTTGCAGCCAGCATAGGCTGTACTTTAATCAGCACTAAGAAAGCATGGAGCACAGGTCCATAGATTAGGTGCTCCTTCAAAATTCAGTATCTAAAGTGATAGATCCTCCTCTTGTCTGCAGAACACAGTCAAAACTTTCCTTCTGCCTCAAACACACTCCTAACACGATAGGCCCAGACCCTGCACAATGGGTCTGGCACAGGAGGGAAAGGCATTCTGATCTGTGGCATCCTCCAGTTCTCATTGAAGGGAATGTGAATTTTTGTCCACTTTAGCTTAAGGCAGACATGTTCCCAGGAAATGCTAATCTAAACTAGAAAGAAATCTAATCTAGAAACAGAAATAGAGACAGGAAGAACAAAGCAAATCTGCTTCACCTTGAAAACTGAAAGGCAAGTTCTGTGTCTTCTCTGTGGGAGCTAGCAATGGGAAAGGATGAAGGAAAGATTTCCCTGTGCAGCAGAGCCATGACAAGGTTCCCAAGACATTGGTTAGGTACACCCTAAAGCTCAGGGGTTTGCAAGGCAGCTCAAGCCACAGATTCAATACCAGATGATGCCACAAACCCATCAAAGACAGAACTTACTGCTCTAGAAAGCACTTTGGCAGGTCAAAGTAATCAATGAAAGCCTTAGATTTTCACTGTTAAATGCTAAGCATCAGCTTTCCCAAGGAGACAGACCTTGGGAAAGGTCATCCTTTCATCAAAGACATCCAACACCTCTTTGGTGTAGGATATTTTTCCATCTCCACTTCAGCTGCAACAGGAGTTGATGGGTAAAATTTCAAGTTAGATTGACTTTGCCAAGAATTTAGTGTTTTAAGCACACACAAATGCAATGGCTGCAGTGCAATCTGCCAGTCAACCCCCATCACATCTGTTTGCTTAAACATTTTAAATTTTCTTTACCACTCCTTTTTCTGGCTGGACCAGCAGCATTACTGAATGGTACGGCCTCTGGGGCTTCAGAGTCAAAAGTAGCTGGTGGTGGGACATAGCCAGGGGTTGCTGAAAGAGCCAAAATGTAGAAATTGGGTTAATTCAGCTCCTGAATGACAACATACAGGCAAGATACATATCTAAAGGAAGTACCATATATTTCATTGTCCTGGTGAAAGTGTGGAGTCTGTGAGATAAGTGTAAGAGTTTGTGTATCTGCTTACGAGCTGTAATAACAGAGTACGGGAGCAATGGAGGAGAGCAGAGTGCCTGGGATCTGGGCAGGCTACTGGGAGATGGACAGGTGTGTCAGTACTTGGGGATCTGCAAAAGTTCATGTGCTTGTGAATCTAGACTCTGTAATTTGTGTGCTCCTCACTGAAGTGATTAAGAAGAGCAGTTTGGATTTGGAAAAATTGAAAATTTATAGCTGTCCATGCACAAACTTTTAGGCCACTGTACTGCAGTGTGTTACCATATGCTTCCTCCACTGATGTCTAAGACAATCCCTTTCACGTCACAGCTGGTACAGGCCCAGAATGTACAAATGTTTCATACTCACCTGCCAAGCATTTTCCCAGCACATTCTGCAGCTCTGTGATGTTCTGTAATCGAGTGAGAACTTTCCCCTTCATCTCAGCATCCTGTTGCTGGCAGAAGGCATTTACAACCTAGAGATACAAAACCAAGCTCACTGAATTAAGGAGATTTGTACCCACTTTGCTACTTCTTTTCTGAATAACATTCTCAAGTCCTGAATAAGCACACAGCACAGCACAAGTGGTCTGTGTGACCAGGTTCAGACTGCATGAACAAAGCTCTTCAGAATCCCATAAGAACATGGATATAATTGGTGCAATCTATAAAAAGCAATAGGACAACACCTATAGATAAAATATTAATTGAAAAAGAAGAATTAGCAGACCGCACATTATCAGGTTCTGTGATACCTGTGGCTCTGAAGACCCCTTGGCACTTCCCAGGTCTGCCAGGAAAGAGGCAGTCCTCGGACAAGAGCAGGAGGACCAGGAATGTGGAATTGCACCAACTCTGCCCTTCTCATGTTATCAGAATAACACCAGCAGGGAACAATCCCATTGACCATTGATGCTAGCCAATCCATTGTCCAAATCTGCTTGAAGGCACTGCATTTTACCCTTCTGTCAGCTCACAGAGGTATAGAACAAAGAGTACAGAGCATCCTCGAGAAAGGAAATTCTACAGCCTCTCTGGAAGTGGAGCACAACCTTTCTGTTAGGTAACAAAGACCACAATAATCCCTCCCCTTTAGCTTCCCCCCTCCTGGCTGACCAACCTCTACTCTCCTGGGTTTCCCTCATCCCTCCACTCCAGAACCTGCAGACAAGGCTCTACTCACTTCACGAAACCAGTTGAGAGCATGGAACAGGAGTGAGCACAGAAATTCACGTTCCTGCTTGGATAGAGAGTCCAGCTTCCCTTCAACCTCCAGGTCAGTCAGGTACAGGGGACAACCTGGCACAGAGCAAGAAAAGTATAGGTTGGACTCTGTGCTACCCATGCTTTGGTCTTTGCATAGACCAAGTCTCTTATCAAAGCCTGTATCAATTCCAGTGGCTATTTGGAGTAAGGCCCATCAGCCACTTCATCCCCAGACAGAGCAACTGTGTCCCCTGCCTCTCTTCCACTTTATGGGCACAGAGCATCTCAGCCTCCTTCACAAAATGCACAATTCTTCCTGCAGCTGGAGGAAATCTGTGCAGATTTGGCACAGGAACAAGGCAGGCAGCCAGGCTCTATAAAAAGTCCATTTCCCATACCTAGTAAGGCATCGATTTCCTCCAGGCTTCCACTGTTTTGCTCTGCAGTGTAGAGCCTCAGCAACCGGAAACAGGGTGACAGACACATGGGTGACACTGCCCTGGGGGAAAAAAGAAATGGAGTGGGTCCTATGTTCTATATATCTCCAGAATTCCCATCACTATTCCATTATGTCCTGTGTCCTCCCCAGGCCACCTTGCCTATGCCTTCTATTTTGCTTCTTGCAAGTCCCAGCAACACAGAGCAGAAATGCACCATGTGGATTAGAAAAAAACTCCCACAAACTAATAACTGGTGATTACCAGTTTTCTGGAAGAGCATATAAGGGCAGAAAAATGGCTGCAATGAACAAAAAATGGGGTCAGATTTACTTCTAGTGGAAATCAAAGTTGAGTAATTCAGAAGGAACTGTAAGAAATTGTGCACTACAGTTATAAGCAGTGGAGAAACGTCCTTCAATGTTTTGCAGTGTGCCACTGCTCCAGTTCTGAGTTACGAAAATTAATATTTTTCTATAGATGCATGCGAAGCAGCTATATCTTCTCTCATTCTAAAATAATCGTGTCTTTTTTAAAGCACAACTAAAATCCTAGGACAATAAATTACAAACAATGTGAAGGTGCAAATAAAAAAAAGAGAGCCTTTTATAACCTTAACAATTCTATGACTTTTATGATTCTTTTAACTTCGATGCCCTCCCGTTTCCTTAGGCTTTTTTATATCTTTCATGCTTCCTGTTCCATTTGCCAAAGACAATGCCCTTATTTTTCAGTCAAATTTCATTTTTGGCTGCATGTTTGTGGGCTTAGCACACTCTACCAGCATGACTCACCCAAGATCACTTAAACAGCCCAAGCCAGAACAGACTGCCAGCTCCCAACCAGATTATGCTTCTAGACCTGAGTATGTTTAACATCAAAAAAAGGAGACTGGTAAATTCTCTGACCAGCTCCTTATCGGGCACCTAAAGTGCACAAATGCAAACATTTCCTTTACCTTTGCAGCCATCCCACAGATAAGTGTCAAAGTACCTTTTACTTTGGTCACTCGCTCCAGCAGTGACCCTGCCAAGCTCACTCTGTGACACCAATGGCAAGAGGTTAATGGCAATTGCTCCCTGACTTTGATCTTCATCCAGATTGTACAGGGACTTCACTGGGAACAAGAACGAACTGCAAGGAAAGACAGACAAGGTCTTGTTGGTAACCTCAGTTCTCAGTGACAGAAACACCACCAATGCTTTAGCTGTGATTAGCATACCCATGCACTGTGGGGCTGAGATCCACCACGAAGTCACTGGGAAAATCTTCCACCAAACTCTTCCCAAATTTGTCCTATAAAGAAAGGAAAAAAAACTTGCTCAGCAAAGGGGCTCAATGAAGAAAGCTCCAACAGCAGCAGTGGAAGATGCAGAAGATAAGGCCAAGCAAAAGTATCCTGGAACAGTCACAGCAATGAAGCCGCACAACCCGCAAGGAGACCCAAGGGCTGCCTTTAGAGACAGAGCGAGGAAACATTGCTAAGTGTGACAACCAATTTCCTCCCTGCTCTTTGGATGTGGGCTTGACTACAGCTTCTAGAGTGATGCAGAGAGGCAGAGCAGCTGGCTGGAAGAGAAAAGCAGCCCACATGTAAAAAGAGTTCCCAGCAGGAAGAAAGAGCTGTCCAGTGGCCTTCACAAACCTCTTCTTATCACCATAAATTCCATTTATTTATTTATTACCATAAATTACTGTGGCTCTTCCAAGATCTTAGGGATCAGACAGCCTTAAGAGTCTGACCCAGAAACCAATTCCAATATTAAGTTTAAAGTTCTTTCAGATTCTATTTTTGTCTATGAATAGGAACAGCATGCTCTGAAATGGCACTTAATTTCCTTTAAAAGGCTCCCCCGTCGTCATGTAAAATTTCACATGGAAGAAGCTGTTAAAGCACAATGAGGAATCTGCCATAATCAAAAACAGCCAAGAGAGCTGCATGAGGATTTTGTATCTGACCAATCTCTCCCAGAACAAAAGTAGTTCCCAGACTGGAGTGAAATCTCCAAATTGACTCTATCTTGCCAATGTTTGAAAAACATCGTTTTTCTCAAGAATTCACGCAAGTGATTAAGTTCAAACTTCTCTGTAATGTACCAGGAGCTGCACGTCCAAATTGCCCTTCTGCTTCTCAATCAAACTGGCAAATTCATCGTAGTACAGAGCCAAGACCTCTGGTGTTTGCTCGCAGCAGAAGCCCACAAGGTCCAGCAGAGTAGACAGCTGAAAGGAGAGAAATGGGTAAGGTAAATGGATCCAACTCAAGTTTTACCTTCAGTCCTTTTTACATTTATTTATTGTGAGGCATATTCAAAGCTTCATCACTACAGTAACAACCCATGGTGAATACTCTTGAATAGACACAGCTTTAAGAAGGAACATGGGCCTTTTAGTGTCCTCTGCCATGAAACAACACAAAGAGTCTGCCCAGGATCACCCTTAAATAGAATGCTAGCAGAGAAGGTTCTTCAACAGAAACTAAGGAAAAAGGCTGCTAGGCCAATTGTGTACAGCAGAAATACTTCCTCTGGATGGCCTGAAAGGCACAGCTACCAAAGCTGAGAGGATGGCCACGGTCACCTCTGGCTCACTGAAGCAGATTGTCCTGCTTCTTTGCTTTGTATTTGAAATAACTGCTGGAGAGATGGCTTTCACTAAATGGCTGCAGTGCTGCTTGTCCTGGTCTAGCAGAGGCAACACCAGCGGGTGCCTTTGTTTCTCCAAAACCATTTTCAGTAGACTCTTGGCTCTGCAGTCAATGTACAAGAATCCCAGGCTCAGGAAAGTTAACTCCCAGACCTACACAGTACTTCAGTTAAGACTGCACTTCCAGTCACCCCTTCTTGCTGACCATATCCTCCCTGACTCCCACGCTGCCCCATTCTTGGTACTCACCTGCCCATCACGCTCACTGTTCAGCTCTGGTCTCTCCAGTGAAGCACCATCTCCTTCATTCCTGGAAGCAACTGATAACCTTACTGTTGTGGCACAAGACTCAAGAGACAGCAAAACCCATCACACACACAAAGTTCTCTCTCCAGAAATTGGAGAATTACCCATGAAGAGGATTTCTTTGGAACACACTAGGAAAAGACATGGTGCTGTTTGGGACTTCTTCTCTTTTAGATTTCTCTGGATTCAAATCCAGAGCACCTCAGGTTATTCAGCCTATAGAGTCAGAAGCTGATCTGTAGTCAGTCCAGCAGTGTTCAGTTTTTTTCCAAGCAATAGGTCATGCTGGTGCTGGTCCAGGCATCCACAAATTTGCCTTAACAAGGAATTTAGGATACCTTTGAGACTAGCAGCAGGTGAGCAGCACTGAACAGGCTGGAACACCAAACACTGCAGTCTGCAGAAGAGTTTTAGGTTCCTGGATTTGCCCAAGATGTGCACGAAGTCAAAGGCAATGCCCTCCTGTCCTTGTTTCACTCCAGGCCTGAACTGAAAGCCATGTTAAATTCATCTTTGTTACATTTTCTCTCACCTTTTTAATGTCACGCTGCCTATCATGGAAACAGCACCAATAATCCCCATTTGTTTGTGGTTGGGAACTGTGCTGGAGAGCCATTTCCTGATCACCATGTGCATATCATCCTGAAAAGAGACACAGACCATGTCACCACAGAGGTACTTGTGTGCATTACTCACAGTTCTACTGGCATCTTCACTTAATGTCATCTCCAAGGGCTACAGAGCTTTACTGGGATTACAGCTTTGCTTAAAGAATGCAAATTCTGACGTTTCCTTTATTATGAAAATACCGGTCACAACTCCAGGTAAGGCTGTAAACAGCATTAAAAGTGATTTGGTTTGACTTTGCTCTAACTGCTACACAGAACATGTAGTTGGTCCAGGTTTCACCTATAATTAATAGAATAGTATGTTAAAAAAATAGCAGATGGTCTTGGAGCCTGTCACACCCAAACAGCAGGTGCAGAGCTGCACTTTAAAATACTGTCACCTTCAGGAGGCTGAGAGACAGGGCAGTTTGATGTGACGGTCCAAAGACAAACTGTGCAGCGCAAGGACAAATGCCTAATCCACCTGCAGAGATCCTCATGTCTAAGAGGCATCAGTTTAGAAGTGCACTTAGAGAAGGCAAAGGGGAAGTTGGCTCTCAGGATACTAATTTCTTTGGTGATCTACCCCTGGAGTCTTTGGTATCACTGAGGATAGAGTCAAATTGCCAACCTTGGATCTCCACAGTTACAAACTCTCAGCTCAAAATAAATTGTAGACACTCCTCCCCTTCTTTTCACAACTTCTGAGGGTGACAGGCAGAACATCCTGATGGCAAGTCCTTCTGGGCTGCAAACTCACACTGTGTGTTGCCAAGGCAATTTTCACAAGTCACACATAAGAAAGACTTGGGGTGGGAGGCAGGGAAATCACTGAGGAAAGTAGCTCGGAAAGGAGCTAAACCTGCCATACAACTGGGAATTTTGGCAGTGAAGAGCTCCAATTTAACAGGGTGAGTGGGAAGGCCTGAAATGACTATAGAAATGCTGTTTTACATGCCACAGACCAATCAGAAGGAGAGGAAGAGACGTTTTCCTTTCTAGTCTCAAGTTAGCATGTGCAAACATACTCACAACTACAAACTACACAGGGACTCAAGAAAGACAAATAGTCCTAATTTCTAAGAGCTGAACTTTATGAATGGGAAGATTTCAAACCCAGACATCTCTGTTGTGAAATATGTATCTTTGAATTATTTCTTTATCTGCTCTGCTCAAGGATTCAGAAATCCAGACAAAAGTATCCAGTACGACCACTGTTACACTGCAAATGAGTCACACAAGGTATCCTGTGCAAGATGAAGGTGGATTTAGACAGACCAAGTTTGACAGCTTCTCACGTTTAAACCAGAGGCACAAGAGGTGTGAAGTCTGCCATTTCACAGCAGAGTACTCTGCTCTGTGAAGTTCTGTTCTCGTAACAAGAGAGTCTTTGCTGTCTCTGGTGTACAGAATTTAAGTGGCTGAATCAATACAAACATCTCAGGGAAGAAGCTGAACTGTGCTTTCTGAAGTGATGGAGAAACAGAGCTGCCCAAGGAGGCTGCCGAATTTACACTTTTGCAAGCCTTCAAGGTAGAGCTAGACAAAGCAACAATCAACATGACACCATGCTGGTGAGAGTCCCACTTTGACTGGGAGGTTACATATGGGACTACCATCAGTACCCTTCCAACAACATGTCTAATGACTGCCTTTCTCAGGCGTGCAAGAGAAGGGGACCTTTCTGGGAAAGATGAGACACAGTCACTGTGACAAGCCTTTGATATCAGGGTGGAAAGTCTAGAGCCACAAGCTGATTTGCAGCCACTTGGGGAGAATTTGAAGCTGAAGGATATTCTGACATCAGTCATTGATCATAGATGAGGCCAGTATTTAGTTAACCTAGCAAAGGAACCAAGGCACACCCTGAACAATTCTCTATTGTGTCTCTGCTTACCTGAATGTAGCTCCCTTCTTGCTTCTGGCTGAAAGCTAAAGTGCTGAGGATGTAGAAAAGCTTCCGGATCTGGCATGGGTTCAGTTTCTGTGTAGAGTCTAAAATGGTCTGTAAGAGAAGCCACAAACTTGCTCAGATGTGTTAAGAATCCCTTTCCATATTCTCAGAAACATTCATCGTCAACCTCAGGGAAGACAATTAACTTTACCTTTTTTGTACATGCATGAAAAAGCTACACTCAAATTAAACAAACATAAATGCCAAACTATTGCTCCGCCTTAATTGTGGCAATTTATTTTATCAGAGGCTGAATGAGAAGAACAATTTGGCTACCATTTTGGGAGTGCTCAGGACAAGTGACGGCTGTCTGTTTTCTATCACAGGTCTGGTCACAGGATTCAAAGTATTTGACAAGCAAATAATTAAGCAAGCAATTTTCATTTAACAATCAACCAACTAAACAGCAAAAAGTATACAGCTTTCCCACAGTGTATAATTAAATCACAGGGTCCACTGACACCAAGGGAGCACCAAAATATCAGAGAGGTGTGGGAATACCCACACCCACCCTCTTCAAGGGCTCTTAAATACAAGCTGTCCTTAAGCTACAAACCATCACAGATGGGGGAGTGTTCAAGGAAAGTACGGTTACATGCTTGCCTTGCTGTTTAGCTCTTCCCTCAATCTCCACTTTTACTACTTTTGGAAATAGGCAACTGGGCAGGTCTAACCCTGCTTATCATTCTTAGAACTCCATAGTCCATTTTTTTTCTCCCCACAGAGTACTCTCTTCTTTTAAATTTTAGGATATGTCTTTTTCCATCTCTGCAAGCAATTTTGTCTTAGGATTCAAATACTGGTTAAAGTACTGTCAGTCTTTCAACAGACAGAACGGGCAGTCCACAAACGGGGCAGGTTTTTGAAAGAGCTCATGTAAATAGACAGCATTTTCCTTCTATTGTAGGCACCATTCCACACCTGCAATTTAAGCATTGCCCAGCTAAAAGGAACTGTTTATCTTCATTTCCCCTGTCAAAAAATCAGTCCTATCTTACAGCTCGCACTTTGACAGCAGATACCTTTCACTTCTGACCACTGCCTTTCTCCAGACAGAAAAGCTTTACGGGTACAAGTTTTTCCGATACCTCTATTTTGAAGAAGTACTGGCCTATTCTGGATCTGAGGCAAAGTGCTGTAAGGGACCCAAAATCTAGTATAAACCCAGAAATGCACATACCTTCACAAAGGTGGCATAGCGCATCAGCAGGGACGTGTGCAGCACCACCAAATCCATGAGCACATCCAGAGAAATGTCCAGTTCTGTCTCACTTCCACTGCACACGTGAGTCACCAAGGCAGCCACAACCTCCTAAGGAAAAAGCCACCAAGGGAACCACAGTGAAATGTCAACAGAGCAGTCTCTGTGCTTGAGTCACTTGCTTGCAGTCTTGCTGTGATTGTTCCCCATCTCCTTCTTGGTCTACTCTTTGGCACAGACCTCTCCCCAAAGGCTTCCAACTGCCTGAAACCCCGTCTCCTGAAGGATCACAGCATACACGCTAAAACAAAGTGCAAACCCAAGTAAAACATCTGCCATCCATCACACTGTACCTGCTGGCAGTAGGAGTCAAAGGCTGCAAAAGCTTGTTTGTACATGCAGCTGCCAAAGGAGACCACAGCTGGGTGTGCTGAGTGCAGAAATGTCTGAGCAAGGGCTAGGATTGAAGGGAAGAAGTCTTTGATAACCTGAAATACAGACAACATGAAAGAGGAAATTATTGTTGCTCGTTTTCAAAATATCCAGTGCTGAGGGAAGCTCAACTCCAAAAAATTCCATGACAGTTACAGCAGAGGACATGTCCCTTGGGACACAGATCTGGACCAAAAGTTATAGAAGAGAAGTACATGAACATAACTGGAAAGGTATAAATAATGCAGCACAGGGCTAAATCATCATCTGACAAGATCTTTGAGAAATAAAAGAGAGAGTCCCAAAGCAAGATCAGCACTGACCGTTGAATGGTTTTGGAAAGCATTCTGCATCAGCTGTTCTGGCATGCAGCCCAGTCGGATTTTGCTCCTCAAGACCTTCTCAGTTTGCTTCCTGTTCCTGGTGTTCGTAGAATGGATTAGCAGCAAAACTATCAGATCCAGAACCTTTTAGAGGAAATAACCACCACTCATTATGCTGAAATATTAAACAGGCGAGATAACTCCAAGTCAAAACTTGAAGTCTAAACTGAGAAGAAAAAAAGAGCTCAAGAAGTCCCAACAGTCACAACTGAAAAAAACCTTATGAGTCCAACAGGATAGAATTAAAGCAGGATAACTCAGTCTCTTGACATTAGGAAGGGATGAACCAAGAGTTACAAAGAAAATGGATGGTTGTTATACTGAGAACAAGTCCAATACCAAAAGAACCACCCATGAAACATCAGTGGCAGTTTCTGCTCCAACTACAAAAATCTCTTTATCTACAACCATGAAGAAAGCCTTTGAGAAACCAGGAGAAGAGGACACTCCCAGAGCAGAAGTATTACCTTATGGTCAGACACGGATGTGCTGTTCTCAATAGCCTGAGAGAAAAAAAACAAGCAAGCTGTTAAGCTACAGTACAATACTATATTCCAAAACAGAATCAAAAAAGGTAGACACCAAAAGTCTGTGACACCCTGCTCACAGATTTCTCTCCTCTACAACAGGATACCTATCAGTCAGCAAACTGGATCTTGCCAACAACAGAGAATCCAGAAGGTATTCAAAAAAATAGCTGAAAATTGAGTTTGAACAAGGATGTTCTCAAAATAATATCATGCTTGAGAAAGGAACTGAGGTACTGAGTGATGAGAACAAGAAACAACAGTGTCATGGTTTACACTGAAATGCAATTTAAATTCAAATTTAGCTTAATACCAGCTGACACTGATTTCTAGCAGGACATTTTCAAGCACCTTAAGGCTTCACATAGCTCAGTCTCAATATATGGGTATACATTTTCCCTCTCTTGCAGAATGAAATCTGTATCAGTAAAATGAAGGGCTAACATTTGTCTTTTAATACCACATTTAATTACAAGAAAGGCTCATGCTCAATCAGGGAACCCAAATAAATAAGGAAACAAGGACTGAAGCATGTATCTTACCTTAATCCATGCTTCAGAGACATCTTTCTGAAATCTCACAGCTAACTTGATCACATCAAAAAGTAGCTTCACACAATTCTGGCTGGTGGTTACTTGGCTCAGGGAAGAACTGCAAATCATCAGAAAGGAGGAGACTCAGTCCCTGCAAATACTGTCACAGAAGGAACAAGGCAGCCCAGCAGTCACAGCAGTTACTTAAAGCAGCCATTGTCCAGAGGGAATGCTCTGGCAAGGATAAGGAGTTTCACAAAAGGGTGGAAACGGAGGTCACAGAATCAATGGAAAACATGCTTGAGGGAACTTAAAACAGATAAAGTGGTAGCACCATTGTTATAAATGAAGTTGCTTATCCCCATGCAGACATGGAGGCAGATGGCTCAAAAGGAGCGACGTCCACAGCAGGGGAAGCTGGCTGGGCAAGGACTGACAAAGGTATTGTATTAGTACCAAGCAGGAAGGAATAACGGTGTCCGTGCCTTTCCACAGGATAAATTAGGCTCATGCTTGTAGCAAATTGTGCCAGAGAGACCAGAAGAGGATCGGTTTAAGTTCTCTTGTCCCATCCTACCCTTGGAGAATCAGGTAAACCTGTTTAAGTACCTGGCCTGGACTTGGCTTTTAATCTTCTTCTGGGAACTGTGAATCTGCAGGGGCAGAACGCACGATGACAGATCCAAGCTCTTACGAAGATCAGAAATCACCTGTAAAGCACAAATCCATGTGCAAATCACTGTGACAAATGAGGAAAAGAAAACAATTTCCCATAATAACCCTAAAATTACAAACCAAAAAACTCAAATATTTGTAAAGATTCGTAAGTATTTAACCATGTCCAAATCTAATTTTTTTTAGCTTAGAAAATGAACCAGCAAAACTTTTCTCTTCACCTGTATGTTATACAAGAGATTTTAAAGACCTACTCTGTGAAATTCCCACCTAAATCTGCTTTATGTTGCTGTAAACTGTTTTTATTCTGTTTAGCAGCTGAGCAAGATATATGACAGCCTCAGGAATTCTGGGACATGCAAGTTTACCAATCTAATTGCTGCTGAATAGCAGAGTACCAGCACAGACTGGCTTCCATGTCATAGGCACTTTTTTTTTTACAGGAGTCTCTCTGAAAGGTTTGGGCAGATCACAAACCTCATTTGGCTTAGGCTGAGGCTTCCTCAACATAGGAAAAAACGCGTGTTTGATAGTTCAGCAAGGCTGGCTTTGATCCCTGGCAATATTAAATTTTACTTGAAAACATTAAAAACATACAGCTCTGTGTGCGAAGCAACTTCCCTCTGTTAAAACACATGCTGGTGTGGAAAACACACACTTCATTATGAAAAAGATACTGTACCTCTACAGCATCTGCTGCCTTGACATTTTGGAGGATGAATTTTACCACCACAGGCAAATCTTCCAGTTTTACAGAAGGCACAATGGTCATGGCAGACTGTCGCACCTGAGGAGAGAGCAACACTCCATCAGCCGGAAGACACCACTTCTCAGAAACATAGTTACGCTAGTGGGAAGGAATCCTTGGAGACTTAGAGTCCAGCCTTCTGCTCAGAGCAGGAATATTGTCAGTACTAGATCAGATTCACCTTGGCTTTGCTGAGTCTTGAAGATATCCAAGGATGAAGGAAATCTCCAATCCCTGACACCTCTTTGGTAATTTACGTCAGTGCTGCAGACCCTAACTTGTTTTTCCAAATATCCAACCTGAACCTCATACTGTGGCCACTGCCCCTTATCACTCTTCAGCAAGAAGAGTTTGGGTCCATCATTTTTTAACTGGCTTTCAAAAGGGAAAAGTATGGAGGATGTGTAGCCTGCTGTGCATCACCAGCCTTTTGGGACTATGTAAAACACTATTTAATGCACTCAAATGAACCAATTTTATTTTATTCATAAGAAGCCCAACTCTAAAAAGTGCAGCAATGCAGCATGTCCAAAAGGCACAAGGCACATCATCATCTCTTCTCCTTCATCAGCCTTCTGCAGAGAAAACCTCTTTAATTATTTAATCACCAATCTGCCTTTCCTTAGAATGTAAGTCTCGTCCAGTCACTGTACTTCAAAAAGATGAAACACAGACAATAAGGAGGTTTAAGACAGGCACTAAAAGTTTACTGCAGCAGGACGAAGTGCTTCTGCATTTGCTAAAACAACTGTGATTGAAATTTCTGGCTGTTACAGTATGCATTCAGAAAACTTCTCTCTGCTCTTCACTGAACCTTTCATACATGTTTCAAAAACCAGCTTTAGCTTCTGACCTCTTTCCAACTTCAGGAGCTCAGGACTTTTGAAGGCCTACAGGAGTCAGATTTAGCAAAATACTTGGAATGAAGAAACAGTTCCAGCTCTCATGTTGCTAAGCAGGGGCTGGGGTCTGCTGAACTGCTCAGTAAAAGCTCTCACCTCAGCCACAAGTTCTGCATCAAGATCCAGACGAGAAAGGGCATCCAGGATTGGAACTGTCAGCCGTCTGCCCTGCTTTAGCAAGCAGCTGATACACAGGGAAAAGAAAACAAATGATCATCTTAAAATACCAAGAACATATCTTTAGAGTATTGTATGATTCCAGTAGTTTTTGAGGTCACTGCAAAAAAAAAAAATCTCTGAAATTGCCAACAACATACGCCACTGGCATTATGGAAGACTTGTTCCCTAAATTATTACTCCTCATCTAAGAACTGCATCTGTCTTTAAGAGCCTTATGGACTTTGCAAAAATTCATGTGATCATTTTTGGCTGACATCTCAGTTTCTTACAAACTTTCTCTAGCAAGAAGTTGTAGTTAAATTGTGTTAGCTGAAAAACCCCTCATTTTCAGCTTCCTGGTAACTCTGTCTATGCTCCCTAATTCATTTCAACAAGCAGTGAGTTGTTTTCCACATCAGAAAGGGTGGAGTCTATTAAGAATATGGAATTAAGTATGCCTTGCTAACACTGTTTGGATCTCAGCTTTCAAAATACATAAACAGAGAAAACAGAAGTCTGAGGAGTTTGATCAGCACAGGAAAAATGTGTGGTTTTTTTTATCTAGAAGTTGAGGCAGTAAACTGAGAATGAAAACGAAGTCACAATTTGAGAGGGTACAAGAAACAGGATGCACTGCTTGCAGTAACAACCTGTAACAGTGATCACAGGTTTGCAAAGATAATTAACACCAGCATAAATGTGATCTGTGCAATAAGAATTAGAAACACTTAGACTACTCAAATTATTGTGTAAAATGAATACATTATTAAAGAAGACAGATTTAAGGACTAGCCTATGGCAGTGCTCCTTGGAAGGATAACTCTTGGCATTAGGTCCCCCAGTTGTTTGGATCAGTAAATATGCTTGAGAAAACTATATAAAATACCCAGAAAGTTCTGTTTCATGCACACATTTACTATGCTGTGGGTCTGAGGTTTTTTTTAATTAATAAAAACCATGTTGATCCTTACCACAGCAGAATCCAAGACAAATCAGAAGTTGTTAATAGTAATATCCAAGTGAGCTGTCATAGACTATCCAGCAGAAGTGAATGCTTAACTGGATGCTACCTGTGCTGTCTCCAGGTAGTCAGGAGTTTAATAATTATTTAGATAAAAGCAGTTCTGGATCATTGTCTAAATGCAATGTCTTTTGCTGGATTGCTTGTGCTCTCTTTAAGAGCAGAACAGCACAAATAGAATGTCCTAAGCCAGTGGTAGGTGTCCATATGTTGCAGTTGACAGAACACACTGCTGTCCTAACACTTCAGTCAGCCCCAGAGTAACCTGCATTAATGCACCTTGTCCTTTTCTGCTAAGTGCCGGGGGAAAAAACAAAACAAACCCTCCCAACCAAATCATCTGTACCTGAGCTCTCTGGCAACCTCACTTTGCTGGGAATCCTCCAGGATCTCAGGTAAACTGGTGATTATGTCGTGCTGGATTGGTACTGGAGAGACACTAACCATCTGCATTAACTTCTTCACCAGACCCTGCAGACAAAAGGAGCGCTGCTGAAATGCACAAATCTCTCAGCACAACAACAACATTATGCATCTAAGGTCCCTCAGTACATCATCTGCCTGGATTTATGCCAACTGTCCCTTAACGCATTGTCCTGCTTAAGTCGTGAAGCAGAGCATAGACTTTTGTGGAACAATGGTATTTTACAGGTAGGATATAATGATCTTGGTGAGCAGAGGAAACTGGGAAACACAAAAAGCTTCCCAGTGTTTAGTACTCCAGGAGAGAGTAACCCACAGAGACTGACTGACTTACGGAAAGAAGGAAAAAAATCACCAGAGCAAGAACAGAGAATTCATCCCCACATGCTTGCAGGTATCCAGTACCTTGTTAAAATTAAACAGGAGAGGACTGTAACTTCCTGCCAGCAACAGCTTTAAAACGGGGTCACCCATGTGAATACACATGCATAGATATAAATTTACATAAAAGAAGACTGAGAGCAGCGAAAGAACAAAAATAGAAAAAGACATTCAGAAGTCACTCAAGGCAATCATAATGAAACAAAAAAATTAAATCTCTCCATCATGTGAATACAAAAACATCAGCTCTCATCAGCACAATAACTCATCTAATCCCACCTGAGAAGCATTCCAGAAGTTGTTTGGAAAAAACATCCATGTGATTGCACCTCTGGTACCCACCTGGCTGTCAAGGAGCCTGTCAAGCCACTTAAACTGATTGACGATGAGCCTGGGGAAATTTGTTCCGAAGGTGCCCACACTGAAACAGCAGAGAAGGACACAGGTTAGTCAGACTTACAGACTCAAAAGCTTTGCTGATGGTCAGCAAGACCAACAAACCCATTCTTAACTGATCATTAATACATAGAAAGAACTTCACACTCCTCTTACAGTTTGACAGGAGACAAGTGTAACAACATCCATTTTTCAGAATTCCCAAAGGATTCACAGCACAATTAACAGCTTATCACTTTTACATCCAAGATCCTTTAGAATTCCTGAGTGAAAACAGTTCAGACCTTGTGACTGTCTATGTTAAACCCTCCTCAAACAACATTTCAGTCTGAGATATTTTCTTGGACTACACCTCTAGGCAGCATTTGTACCCTGTATTCCCACACTGGAACAAAAACTGCAGCAGGAACAGCCTCAGCTTCTTTCTGCCCCTTGGCCTGCCCCACTAACTCTGTAGTGAGCATCCAGGGCACAGGAAGAAGAGACAAAGTGGTCAAGGCTTGCCTGTGTTACACCTCAAGATCTCTCACTCCAACTATGATGTTACACTTTTAAAAACCAACAGATGCTCTTTCAATTTCCCTTGTTTGAACACAACTTGCAATTTTAAAAGGAGATCTGTTTGCATCTCACAGCCTCCTAAAACTCTGCCAGCGGCCACTCTCATCTTTTTTTTAAATGATGAGACACTCCGTAGTCCCTTTGCTGAAATAATACCTAAACTTGTGCCAGTAGCTGCAAAAAGCACAATAAATCAATGCACAATGTCTGCATTTCACCTTCTAGAAATTTGTCTTCTGCTTTATGCACCCACAGATTTAAGGTCATGGTACCTCACAGATTATTTTACACAAGTACGAAGAAAAAACCCACGTCAGTGTAAACTGCCATTCAGGTAAATCTGAAGTAACAGTTAAAGTCAAATGGCTGGTGATTATCCAAAAGAAATTTAATTTCAAGGCAGAGAGAAGCCAGTTTATACTCACACGTCAAAAAAGAATTCAGGGATCTTTTCCAACAACAGTGTTATGACAGCAGGCTAAAAGAAAGGCAAAAAGACAGTGTTTGGGTGATTTATTGGTTGTGCTGTGGTACTGCCACCAAAACTGACCTTTGACAAAAGATGAAATATACACAGAGAATAAAATACTCAAAAGGATCAATGAAAGTTTTCCTGTATAAGAAATCTCTTGCCTAATGCCAGAAAGGAGGCACACAGTCTGAGAAATGAAAACCCCCAATGCAGAAGGTACTATAAACTACCCACATAACCCAACAGAATCAGAGCATACGGGCAGGATGTACAACTCCTCTGGGCCAATGAACCTCTCTTTCTCAGACCCTAAGTTGCTTTCCACCACACAGAAAACTAAAGCATCAACTTTACATAAGTTTTAAAACAGTGCCCATTTCTAGCACTTAAACCACACATTCTCCACAGTGGCAGTGGTTATATCTCATCAGAATTTCCCATGGTTGACCTAAGCCATCACCTCTCATTCTGCCCCTCTTCACCTTTGAGAAGAGTCTGGCTCTGTGTTCCCTACACCTTGCAACCAGAATTTGAAGACCATGAAATTTCCCTTAATCTTCTTTTAAGGCTGAACAAACCCAGTTCCACTGTTTCTGCTTGTCTGCCATGTGTCTCAGGCCCTAAGCATCTTTGTGTCCCTACAGAAACAACAAACTGGACACTATTCCAGATGCAGCCTCACCTGCCTCAAAACCAGTTCTATTAATTCTTTACCTACATAAGCAAAATGTTCCCTACAATCAAAGCCACTGTAAAGAGACAGCTAAGGTGCCCATACCTGTAAGATCTTAATCCCAAGAAGCAGTTTAATGAGGCTTTCGCAATATGAGTGCACCAGATTCCTGTAAGATAAAAGATTCCACCACAGTTGTGTCAAAAACATGCTGGGAGAACAGGCTGTAGCTCTTTTCGTGACTGTTTTTTTAAAAAACTGCATACAACAACTTAAGGTAAGACATGGTAAGCACAGACACACGCAAAAAGATTTAAAACTGCACTTTAGCTCTGAACCAGCTCACTTTCTACAAGACTAGAAATGTGAAAGTCTGTGGTTAAGCTGTACGTTCTGGAAAAAAAAAAAATCTCAAAAAGGAATTGACCTTCACCAGCCCTGTCAAATTTTTTTCACAATATTTGCTTCTTCCCATAAAATGCCATGGAGTCCAATGTGTGCCACAGGCAGACAATAAATTCTGTGACTTAACACTCTAAACTCACTGCTATTAAACAGCAATGTACTACACCAGCCATCCTGCCTTGGAGTGCATCAGCTGGAGCCTTTCCTCCCACTCTGGCCAATGTCACAGGACATAACTAGAGACTGGCTCTGACTGAAGGGAAGGCAAAATACATTTTCTCTACCTCGACCCCTCAGTCCGTACAGGAGTGCACGGCAAGAGGCAGTTCTTGAACTGGCTCCTGTCCTTGATGTGCGATTCCAGGCCGCTGATGAACTGCTTCAGAACCTGCAAAGCAGAGAGAACTTATCCACCCTGAAGGGACACCCCAGTCAGCTGGTGGCTATTGCATATAACAGGTGTCCTTTAGGATGCATTTTGCAAGCAGATGACGAGAACCAGGAAGAGCTAACCAGGGAAGTGCAGACAGAAACTGTGATGGAAGGAATGCTGGATAATAAATGAACGCTAGTCTAGACCATTTCCAGAAGGAAACACTGATTGTTCTGCAAAGTAACTCTAAAGCAAGTGTCTCACATTTTACTTTGATTTTAAAAGGCCTTGCCTTTCTTCCTGTTCAGCTGAGATAGCAACCTTTAATGTGACTAGAGCTGCACCCAAAAAACATTTGCAGTCAAATCAGTCCTGGCCTCAGGACTTTCACCCTGGAGAGGAGCACCACATCATGGCAGTTTTAACGCTGCCAGCTCCCACCCCACACAAAACCAAACCCAGCTTCCACCAGAAAGCTACACAAGTCATTTGTCTCCTGTAAGAGTCTTTGTCTATATTGTCTAATATTGCCAATGAAAATTACTTTGACAGGGCACAGTCAGAAAAACAGTGGGACTAAAAGGCTGGAACAGCAACACAGGAACAGGAAAACAACTGGAAAATCTGGACCACAGAAAGCCAAGATAAGATGCTGTGTTGCACTTTTGTATGGGACTAGCAGGGACAGGAAGCTGCATTTGCATCTTTTCCTACTCAGCAAACAGTTTTAAAGGTGGCTCCTGCCAAAGTTACTTACACCTGGGTAAGTAGGGTGTTTCTCCAGGGCCAGGCAGAGCTTCTTCTGGAAAGCCATTTGATCAACAGCTAAGGAGAAAGTTTAGAAAGGAAATAAAAGAATGACACACAGTCTGTCCATACAACATCACAACAGCTACACCAAGTACAAGGCCTCAAGCCTATCCACCAACATTTCTGCATTTGCTCCATTGAGAAGTCCAGCTGGCAAAAGCCTGAGTGGAATCAGCACTTGTGCTTTCTCTAGTCAGGGCTGCGAGCAGCATTGAAGATGCTGAATACAGGAGTTCCTGAAGGCCTTATCTGAGCTGAAAGGCAACAATGCCATGTTTGTTTCCCCATTTCAGAGTTCCTGCCTCTGCAATGCAATACTGTAATCACAGATGCAGTCTAATATTTTTCTATATACCCCCCATAACCTTTCAGAAGTCCTTAGACATAACAGGTATACACCCAAAGAGCTGCTATGAGTTTAGGTGATGCACTGAATTCAGCAGAAACAAGAGGTATATAACAAATAAGAGGCCAGATGAAGGTTTGCTTGAATTTTGAAACAAGCTGGCTCAAGTACTTTTGTCCTGCAAGTAAAACACATCATTACTTTGTACTAGCCATCCTTGCAGGTTTTGATGTAGAAGCAGAAAGACCAAGAGTTAAACTCATACCTATTTCATTCTGTCCCTCCCCAGCTTTCAGCACAATTCCTGATGTCCTAAGGAGCTCTTCAAAGACACCCTCATTCTCCAATCCACAGAGGGCAGAGGCATTTTCCTTATCAGAAATCCGTGACTTCTTATTTTCTGAGAAAACAAGACATGCTACATCAAATATATTTAAAAACTCGACAGTGTCATTAACAATTAGCATTATCAAAACTGCCATTTTGGCCTTGTCTCTGCTTGGGAGCCTGTGGTTAAGCTGTACGTTCTGGACACTGGGTCTCCACCCCAGTAAGATGACCCAAGCACCTACTTGGCAAGTCTGTCTGGCAGCTCTCTCCAGAAGCATCAACTTTCGACAATTGCCTTTTTGAAACCATGGTAACAAAACCTTTGTTATTGCCTAAAAAAACGCAGGAAAAAGACAAGTCTTTAATTCGCCTCTTTTTAAAGCAGATCTAGAATGTATTAGTGAATAGCAAAAGGGAATGAGACAAACTGAGAGTGCTCCAAGAAAGATTGCCTGGATAACCAATATCACACCACATTTTTCTGCTGTGCAGGTTGAAATTTTAGAGCTTGTCATATTTAAATAGCACAATACATCACTTTTTCTAAAATTCAGTTCCTCAAAAAACAAGGCTTGGCCTTTCATTCAGACACCAAGCAAATTAAATGACAAATTAAAGTGAGCAACTGTGAGGACTCAGATTGCATCCAGTGAGCTGAACTCAAGACTCTCTCCACAAGCCTGGGCGAAGCAACAATGGATTCACAGATGACTCTTCATGAGCCCAAACACGTTAATTGACCCTGTTTATGTCCCTAACCAGGTATCATGGCCAATGAGCTTTGTCAGCACAAACCTCCATCTAACCCATCCTCTTTTTGGGGGGTGGCAACGACTAAAAAGAAAAAAAAAATCTTAACTCACCCACACCTTTAAGACTTAAAAGTTGTTAAAAAAAGATGTGTGCACATCTCATTAAATTTCAACTGCCTGGCAGAGGCTAGTAAAATGAGTTACTTAAAATACCAGCATGGGAGTGGAACGGTTAAAAAGCAAAAGTGCAATGAGCCTTTCACAGCTGTTTTAGGTGTATAAATATCTGAAAGGCAGGTGCCAAGATGATGGTGCCGGACTCTCTTCGGTGGTGCCCAGTGACGGGATAAGAAGCACTGGCCAAAACTAAAACACAGGAAGTTTCACCTTGACATGAGAAAAAACTTCTTTAGGTTGTGGGTGGCAGAGCACTGGAACAGCTGCCCCGGGAGGTCGTGGAGTTTCCCTCTCTGCAGACATTCCAAACCCACCTAGACGCGTCCCTGTGCCACCTGCTCTGGGTGACCCTGTCTTGGCAGAGGGGTTGGACTGGATGATATCCAGAGCTCCCTTCCAACCCTGTCAATGCTGTGATTCTGTTCAGGTTGCGAGGTGCGGCCTGACAGCCCAGCCAGGCGTGCTGTGCGGCCACCGGAGAGCCCCCTCTCCATCGCACCTACCGCCAAAGGCTGGGCACTGCCTGGGGCGGCCACTTCACCTCAGCTCAGCTCAGCGCACCTCACCTGAGCACAGCTGGCCCGAGCTGAGCCGAGCTGGCTCCGCGGTGCCCTCGGGCAGGACAGGCCACCCCGCCGTCCCCTCACGCCGCTCCCGCCACTCGCGCTCGAGTTTCCCGCCCGCGGCGCGCGCTGACGCCGTTCCGCCGGCGGCGGAAGAGCCTGTCCCGGAAGCGGAAGCGGAAGCGGGGCGTGCGGCGGCGGCCCGGTGTCGGCCGGAGCCGGGCCCGAGGCGGCACCGCCGCGATGAGCGAGCCCGAGCTGCTGCTGGACTCCAACATCCGGCTATGGGTGGTGCTGCCCATCGTCTTCATCACCTTCTTCGTGGGCATGATCCGGCACTACGTGTCCATCCTGCTCCAGAGCGACAAGCGCCTCACGCAGGAGCAGGTGTCCGACAGGTCAGGGCCCGCCTCACCCCCGCCCGCCCCCCGCTGCCCCCGGCCCGGCCCGGCCCGGCCCGCTAACGCCGCGTGTCTCTCTTCCAGCCAAGTCCTGATCCGGAGCAGAGTCCTTCGGGAAAATGGAAAATACATTCCAAAGCAGGTACGGCGCTGCGCGGTTGGGGCTTTACAAAGAGGGTGACTGGGACAGGAGCACAAAGAGCGGGGCTCTGTCCGGGCAGTGTCGCGGGAGGGGCAGCGCCCACAAGGGCCGGTGGGGTCGGACGCTGCCGGCTCACCCCTGGGCCAGGGCAGTGTCCAGGAGTGCAGATTCTTAGGAATCCTGTGTGGATCGCTGTATATTTTTTTTCCCTGACATTTATGTGAGCTGTCAGTGCTCGGTGTTTTAACTGCATACTGACATGAGATGTGCCTCCAAACTGCCGTGTTTAATATCTGCCAGAAAGCACACGGGGGTGTAATACAAGCTTGGGATATCGAGGTGGTCATACAATGTCAGCTGAAATGTTTGCTAAATTGAAAATCCATCGCTCATGTTGGGTCTGTTGGTACTAAACGTGTATTTTGTGAAATGCAGAAGTCAGTTGGGAGAGTGAAAATGTTCTGTGTATCAGTATTGGTGCTCAATCAGCACAAAGAATTTGCACAAAATACTAAAAGCTCTTTAATTGATGTGGGTTTTTCTTCAGAGAATTCTTAAAATTACTTGAAGAATTTCAAAAAGCCAGAGATCTGGTATTCTATATGCAGAAAAATGTGAGGAGCTTTAGAACACACGTGCAGTGAGGCACCTATCCAAGAACGATGTGTTGTGAAAGAACTCACAAGATGTCTGAATGTCTGAGCAAGAGCTCATGCTTCTGTCCTTCTACTTCTTATGGTGTTGGCATTGTCTTTTTCTGTTTTCAGTCTTTCTTGTCCCGGAAATATTTTTTTAATAACCCCGAGGATGGATTTTTTAAGAAAACAAAAAGAAAGGTAGTGCCTCCTTCACCAATGACAGGTACGTTAAGGTACCCTCACTGCAGCCAGGGAGAAAAACCTGTCAGTGTCTGCCGAGGGTGGAAGGTGAATCAGCTTTGCAGGGAGCTCAGGCAGTGTGAGGGAGGGGGCGGGACTGTTCAGCTGGGTATTGGGGAGGGGGGGGGAGTGAGATCCCTCTCTTGGATAACAGAAACATTAGATTGTTTCATGTTGCTTAACTTCAGCCTTGAGCTGCTTGCAGCACCTCAGGAGACCTGACCTCCTCAGGGTAGCCAGGAGTGGGCAGACCTGCTCTCACTCGTCTCCTTTTGCCAGTGTTTTGCTCCAGCTCCTGCAGGGTCTTCTCTAAAGCAGTGTAGTTTAACTAATGTATACAGCAAAATAGGAGTTTGTCGTCCCTCTTGTACCCAGATCAGCTCACAGAGAGGTCAGGCAAGTTCAGACATCTGGGGCAAGGGATGAGGTCAGACACAGCACAGAACACAACACCCCTGTGGCAGCAGCCACCACCACACTGGCTGCTCATCTCATTTTGCAAAGTAGTGTCAACAATGGAAAATTATAGATACTGGGATAGGACCCTTGTCTCATGCAGTTTCTTAATTAAATTAGCTGACGTGTAATGACTTGTTTCTCTTTATTGTGATATGCTGCTACTTCACATTCCATCTATGATTTGCAGATCCTACCATGCTGACAGATATGATGAAAGGGAATGTAACCAATGTTCTGCCTATGATCCTCATCGGTGGTTGGATCAACATGACATTTTCAGGATTTGTCACAAGTAAGTGTCTGGAATAACTTGGGTTTGGCTGTGTTTCTGAAGATGACCTTGAGGGTCTGAGCTACACCAGAGATTTGCTGCTTGACCTGAGAGCAGTCAGCTAGAAGCAGCATAAATTTGGCTTGTGGGGCTGCTGCTCTTCACTCCATGAACTGCACAGATTTGCTTGTCCTATTGCAAAGGGGAGGGGGAATTGTTTTCAGAGTATTGGCCATGGTCTCAAAGAAAATGGCTCGTGTACTTGGGAACAACTGTAGTGACAAAACCAGTATTTTATTAAAACTGCCTAAACTTAATACAGTGGATTTTCCTCTGAACCTGTCCCGGGAGTTGGTTGTGGAGTGTTGTACTGTGGAGTGTACACATCAAAGTTCTGGGGGTTTTTTCTATACTGTTTCTGTGATAACTGTTTCTTTAACAAGGGACATTCCCTTTCACAGTCACTGAAGTAATACCTGTGAGGGTTTGGTCATCTGATTAAGTTTCAGAAAGTCTTTTCATATTAAAATGAATACAGAACTGCAGCTTCTTCAAAAATCCAAGTCAACTTTTTATTGTGCACGTTGCACTCAGACTACGTTAGATGTAATAAAAGAACTACTTGCTCTCTTTGCCTTGTGCTTTGCAGTCGTGCAGTGTCACTTGGTGAAACTGGGCTTTTTTTTGTCTTTATCCTGCAGCAAAGGTCCCGTTTCCTCTGACCCTGCGTTTTAAGCCAATGTTGCAGCAGGGGATTGAGCTGCTCACTTTAGACGCGTCCTGGTAAGCCCCTGTCCTCAGCAAGCAAGGTCCAGTTCCCACTTGGAAAATGTTGAATGTGTTAATAACCCTTGGATGGTCTGTGTGTGCTGCTGGAATGAGGTCATGAGCCAGCTTTGAACTGACAACAACCGTGCTTGTTCTGATTTGTCAGGGTGAGCTCTGCTTCCTGGTACTTCTTGAATGTGTTTGGACTCAGAAGCATTTATACTCTCATCCTGGGCCAAGATAATGGTAAGGCACTTGTCATTTCTGGGAACTGGCCTCTCCTTCCATGGGATGTCATCTGAGGGAGGCTGAGGAAGAGATTTCTAAGTTTCCAGCCAAAAAGCTCCTGAATGCCTCTCTCATTTCTGTGAAGTTACTTATTCTCTATGGGCCATGTTTGACATCACCTGCAGCAAGTACCCAAATCTCCTGCACCAGCCACTGGCTCATAAACTTCCGTGGTTGTTACCTCATGCTTTCTTTCCCATCAAATCAGTGTGCAAATGTTTTTTGCTCAGGCTTGTTTTATTTCTAGCAAGTAGTTTTAAGGAAAACTGCAAAGATTTCTTAATGTTAGATGTGAGGCAGGACAGATGTGCGTTGGGAATGTAGAAAACTATTTTCCTCAGTTTTCCTGCATATTTTATGTAAATCTGACTAAGATGTAGCAGGTGGGAGCAAGATGTCTTGTGAGGACTCCTTCTGGCACAGCAGTATTGCATTCTGGGTGTTGCTGCAATGTTCTCATCTATAGATAAAACCTTCCCAATGGCAGAGTGCTCCAAGGAATGCTGTTCAGTAACACAGAAATCAACCTCTCATTTCTCATTTGTAGCTGCAGATCAGTCCAGGGTGATGCAAGAACAAATGACAGGAGCAGCAATGGCCATGCCAGCAGATACTAACAAAGCATTTAAGGTACAGTATTCCCACCTGCATTCCTGTTTGTGTGAGCCTGCAGGGTCGTAGGCTGCATGTAACTCACCCTCTCCCTGTGTCAAGTAAGGGAATTGCTCTGGATTCTTGTTCCTAAAATTAAGCTGTCAGCTCTATGAAGGCTGTGGGAGTTGCTCTGGGTCTGGCAGAGCCCAAATACCCTGAAGTAAACCTGAGAGATCAGTCATTCCTGGTACAAAAGTTGAATTTATGTCCCATCCTCTGCTTTTGCTGAGGAAGGGGGTTTTTTTTACCTTGAGGTGTAGTTCCAAAGCAGAAGCTGGCTCTCCAAAAGTTGTGTTAATAGTGCAGCTGAGCATGAGTCCAGCAGGCACCTGATGGAACTTGGGTAAGAAAATCAAGTAAGCGATTCAGTTAAGTGGAAAATCCATCAGGATTTGACTGTCTTGAAGTTCTCCTAAAGCACTTTCCATAGGCACTTGCTTGTTAGACTGCCTCTGCCTTTCACAGCCCAGGTTTATGCACGAAGGACTGACCTGGTTTCTGTTGTTATGTGCTGTAGAAGAGGTTTAGCCACACATAACGTGCTGCCTGGAAAGTTGGGATGGTCTGCTCCTGCAGTTTGTTTTCAGTAACCTTCCTGGTTAAAAAATCCTACACCACCCAGGCAGAGGCTCTGCCAGGGAGGAGGATGGCTGCAGTTGGCAGCAGTGCAGGAGCAGTGATGTTCTGTCACAGTCAGCACTGAGGTGCAATTCCAGCCAGCACTGACTCCGCTTCCACCCAGTACTGGCTCTCCACAGCACTTCTGCCATTCAGCCTTGCAGGGACCTAAACCCACTACATGCTCCAGCAGAAACAAAGGGGAAAAAGCCCATATTGCAGGAGAAGTGTTCTGACCAAGAAATAAAAATGTCTTGCTGGGAATCATGTGACATGTTTTTTTGCAGGCTTTGTGCACAGGTCTGTGATTGGGTGCAAAATTTTTGGCCTCTTACCTGTTGTTATCAAGTAACTCTGAACTAAAGATTTAACTCACTGCAAAGCACTTGACCCACCAGAACAGAACTGGCTGTTACAGAAGCAGTGGACTGTTCCAGAAGGTTGGAGGGTTGGCAGAAAATAGATGATGTAGTTATTCTAATTACACATAAACCACTGATTTCAGAGAGTTGACAGGATTGCCAGGTTTTTAATAGAAATCAGTGTTGCAGTTTTTAAAGCAAGCACTGCTTTGTGTAGTTCTTGTCTAACTTACCCTATGTTGCTTTTCCTTCTCTACTTCTGTTCGCTGCCAATGCAGACGGAATGGGAAGCCTTAGAATTGACAGATCATCAGTGGGCCTTAGAAGATGTAGAAGAAGAGCTCATGGCAAAAGACCTCCATTTTGAAGGCATGTTTAAGGAAGAACTTCAGACCTCCATCTTCTGAATTTGAGAGTATGCTTTTGTCTCTTCTTGTAAAAGTTATTTGAAGAGAAATCTGTTATCTAAAACTATATAATGTATTTTAGCAAGGATGAGAATAAAATAAAAACATCATGTTCAGAATTGCAGTGCCCTCACTTTGATTTCAGCCCAAGGACACACACACACACAATTTCCCCATTAATTTAATCCTTCCCAAGTCCATTTGTAAGCACCTGAGTGCCCACACAGCCCCTCCCTGCCTGCCACATGCACAGCAGGGTGTTGCCAAAGGGTGCCTGGCTGTTATGTACTGGGCCAGGTGGGGATAATAAATGCTTTAAGATGCCCACCTTGCACTGTAGAGAACAGGCATCAACAGTTCGTGGCTTATCCCTCTGTAGAAACTCCTCAGACCTCTTCCCCAGGGAGAACAGTCCCATCCTGGAGAAATGCTTTGTAAAAAGAAGCTATTCCATACTCTGGCTGTTACTTTTTTTCCCCCCTTCTTTATTCTGAACACCTTTTTCTCAGGGTGAAACTGCACATCCTCTTCAAAGCAGGAGCTGAGCCAGGACTGTGACACTGATTTTCTGTTCTCACCAAATCATCTTCCCAGTGAACAGGGAAGCTGCCCCTTTGCTTTCCCTTCTTCCCACGATGGGTTTCACGCTGTGCTTGGGAGCTCAGCCCTTCACAGCAAAGCTCAGCAGCTGCTGTTCTACATGGACCCTCAGGAGCTCCAGCTGAGATCAAGCTCCTCTGCTCTTCCACTGTAATTGAGGTATGGAGACTTCAAACCTTCTCACAAGGGTTTCACAGCCCAGCTTGGCCTGCAGGACTGGGACAATCCCACACACAAGCCCGTTGCACTTCCTCAGCTTTTTCCAGCCTGCTCTCACAACTGTGTTCAGGTTGCCTTGAGGAGGAAATTACAGAGACTGCAGGACAACTATCTCAGTGGTACAGTCACAGGCAGCCCTGATAGCCCTGGAGAAAATGGGCAGAAGGAAGACCAGGACCTCTCAGGGATCTGCAGAGGAAGAGGAAGGATGCAACCATAGCTGAGGCTGCCTAGTGCCACAAAAAAAGCAAGGACAGCTTTGCTAGAGAACCAGGTACCAGGAACCCAGAACTGCAGGGAGAAAAGGCAACCCTGGAGCAAAATGAAGCCTCAGCTGTGCAGAGCTGTGGCCTCAACAGCTGATTTTCTCCCAGATCCCCACTGGCTCTGCAGGACTCGCCCTCCCCCAGCCCAAATTACTCCTAGAGCACCAAGCATCCCCACAACCAGCAGTCTTAGGCCACATAATGAAAGCTGAAAATACAACAGAACCCAGTTTCAGTGCAAACCACTCTTTAATTTTCCTCTTTGTACAACAGAGCCAGCCACTTACAAAGTGCTAGTCTAAAAAACAGTCTGGTATTACAGCACACACACACCAGCCAAAGCCCAGCAGCTCGGAGGCAGAGAAAGCGGAGCTAGGCCACTCGTTCTGCAGTACAACAGTCAGTTCAGCATCTGAGCATCTGAGATTGAGCCCCACAGATGCATTTCTCAGTGTCAGCACAGGTAGGGACGCGAGGAGGAGAACAAAGGCTATTTCGGATTGATTTCTCTTTCAAGAAGGTCTTTTACTATCCTCCCTTTCCTCTACTCCCCATTTTGGAATGCCCACATGACTTACTTTCAGGGTAAAACAAACAAAAAAATGCTGATTAATTTCAGTGCAGTGCTACAGCTTAAAAATTGCCTTTTGCATGCTCCCTTCAGTAATAAGGAAAAAAAAATACAATATTAAGAGTAGCAAAAATAAAAATAAAATGAAACGGCAGAAGCAACTAAGCAATTGTGATCTCAAAATTCAAATTTTAATGCTTTGAAAGCAAAATTCCACAAAGGAGAATCACATCAGTAGCATGCTGACTAGAGACAATGCCCCTGCCTCCTCTCCATCACTTTCCAGTGCCCTGGCAAAGGGCTGCCCAGTGCTGCCCTCCCAGGGTGCAGGGACAGGCACACTGCAGTCTCCCACAGGACGCGTTGCCCGGAGCTGCAGAAGGGTGGGGCTGAGCTGGCAAGCTTGCAGTTACATGGATGAGCGCTGCTGACCAGCACAACAGAAGGTGACGGTCAGCACTGAAGCCACAGCGGCTGCAAGCACATATTCCAGGGGGAACAAAAAGCACACTCATAGCCAGTCTCAGCCTTTCATTCTGCCAATACACTTGGAGCCAAGAAGGAAAAACCCTCCTGTTTGGTTCGCTGCCTTGAGCTAGATCTTTCCCTAAAAAATACAGGCTAAGGCTCTGGAATTTTTTCCCACTTTTCACATGGAAGACCAGCTCTTCACTCAGACTCCCAGGAGTCTCTTTTCAAGAAGAAAGCTGGACTTGAGTCCTAAAAGCAACGCACAGTAAAGGAGGACAGAGGGAAGAGCGTTTGCCAGTTATGACAAAAGGATGGAGCAGAACCACTGAACAGCAGAGGCAAACAAGACCTGGGACAGGACTATCACACCTGCAGCCCCACAGAAGGTGATCAGGTGAGGATATAAAAGGCAGCACTCAAGGGTGGAGGAGGGCTGAAAGAGCAGTCCAGAAAAACCAAAGTTGCAAGAGAGAAGGCTGAAAACTCACACAATCCATTGCGCTGGGCTGCCACCTCTACAGGTGACAGCTCTGGGGACACAGTGCTGAGCGTGGCTGGAGACAGAATGAGCAAAAAAGGATAAAAATGCTGTCACTGCACAAACCATAGGGGAAATGCTGGCAGCAGAAAAGTGCTTACAGAGCAGCCTGGAAGTGAGTGGTATAGGAGATGGAAAGGACAAGAAATCATCAGTGTTATGGATGGTGTTTTATCTGCAGAAGAACAGAAGCCAGAGCAGCTGTATCCTGCATCTCCATGGGGATCAGCCTGCACATATGCCACACCACAGGCAGGTATGATTCACTTCTGGCCAAGATTCCTGCATCACTGGATTCAGTGTTCACATGAAAAATGCCAAGTCAAATCTGCCCAGGAGAGCCTCAAACACATTAGTGAAAGGATGCAAGCAAGAGAAACGTTTGTTGTTTTGCCAGGGGACCAAGGTACAATGGCAGAGACTGCAACAGACCAGATGTACAAAGATTTGAACTGAGCTCCAGAAAGGGTGCAGGAGGCCTCCCTGACACGGGCAGGGCCCAACAGCAACACCAGAGAGTTGGCAGGAAGCCCTGATGCCGATTCACAGAATCGTACCCACCACTCTCCTCCACGGGCCCCTGCAAGGCTCAGCTGTGCCTGGCCTCCAGCTCAGGTTGTCCTCTCCCAATCCCAGCTACAGCCCTCAGCCCAAGAACCACAGCCCCAACCCCTGCCTCTAGCCACACAGCTCAGCCAGATTTTAAAAAGAACTTTATTGAAGCTCCAATATATATTATTTTTGGCCTCTAAATACCCAAGTGTCAGCACCTATTCCTGGCTCTTCAGTGCTATTCTGCAACCCCCAGCACTGAATCTTTCAGTGCTTGATTTTCTGCTTGACCCCTACAGAAGGAAGAAAAATTTTCAGGCGCCTCAGGCATTGCTTTACAAGAGCAACCACTAGCATGGTGGCCGAGTGCTGGAGGTGGTGCTTAGTTGGTGTCCATGCCGTCACACTCTTCTTGGGGAGCAGAGGGGGCAGAATGTTCCTCGCTGTTTCGGCGCTGATAGAACAGCACATACGCGGCTTTTGTCTACCGAACAAAAAGAAAACCCGTCTGAAACCATCCACACAGCTTGGCTGGAATGTCATGCCCAAAGCAGGGAACCACACTTTCGGCACAGACCTGGAACAGCCTCAAGCCAAATACTCACCACTATTTGGTCTTCTGAAGCCACCGAGACACTGCTGTCGTCAAAGTAGTACCACTTGTCGTTCACCTTGTTCTTCGCGTAGGCAGTGTCTGTCGGGGGGAGAAACTGCAGCTCAGCATTCCAGGGAAGGCCAACAGGGAATGCACAGCTGGGACACTGGACTCCAACCACGTGTGCATGGGAGGCTAGGAGCCAGCTTTGGCATTGCCTACCCCAAGCCTAGTTAACCAGCATAAACATCTTCTACAACATGCGAGCTGGCCCAGCCAGTCTAGGACCATGTTCAAGCTGGCCCAGCCAGTCTAGGACCAGGTTCGACATACCAGGCTTATCCCCGACAGATGAGATACAGGGAAAAGAAACTTAGGGAAAAACAATAGTGGGCTTTGTTCACTGCCCTTGAGTCAGAGCTTTCCCAAACACACACAGTTTAAGACTCTGCATTTTCACTTGAAAGAGAAGTTTTCTGCTGCTGATGGATCTGATCTAGTGCTTGCAAGAGTCCTCACTCAAGAAGGAAGTTAGAAGTCCCTCAACATCTCTTCCAGGCAAGACTTCTGTGACTGTGATCTCCAACCTCAGAAAATGTGCTCCTTCAGCTACAGGAGTTCATCATCCTCTCATGATAAATTGCTTCTAGGTGGCTTTACAAGTGTCACATACAGCATGGATCTGCATGGACACCTGATCCAGAGAACTCACCTACAGACACTTTTCATCTATACTGCAGCAAAACCAGTAACAGAAAACACAGACTCTTCATGTATCGAACTTGAATACAAGTGGGTTTTTCTCCTGATGAAATGACATTTTCCCTATGTTGGTCCTTATTAGTGCAAAGGTGGAGACATTCTACTGTCAGCCAGTGTCACAGTTTCAGGTTCAGCATTGAAAAATCTTGACTCCACTCATAAACTGGGGAACACCATCACACAAACTAATGACTACTAACCAGGGTCCCACAGGCACCAGTCAGACCTCAGGCCAAAGTGCTGCTACCTATCTGCCCTCCATATCCTAACAGGATCCCAATATGATACTTGCCTGTACAGAGAACACAGATGAGTTTTGGACTAGACACCTTTGATGAGGGCTATTGCAGGTGTCCCAATGCAGAGCCCTCCCATGACCCCTCTGCCCATGTTTCCTGGCACCAAAGGACACAGCAGCAGTTACTCACAGTGGCCCACTCCCATGGCTCCATAGTGATTGGAAACTGCAATGAGGTCATACACGTATGAGCCTGCTCTTGGGTCGCAGACAAACTCAGACATGTTCAATCCCCTGGAAAAAAACACAGCAGTATCAGTACACCAGTAACCATCACTTTTTAGGAACTGAAGCATGGCACCAGTGCTGCTCAGGGGCCAGGTGTTGTTAGTGTGAAGAACAGACTTGTTACCCCTCCCACACAGGGCAGGTCCCGACAAACACACCAAGCGCTGCCAGAAGGTTTAGAGGGAGGTGTTGAATAAAACACAGTTTGGAGTGTCCCTGTGTAGGCATGAAGAGTGAGATAGGAATAGTAAGGGCTATGCTTCATCCCACAGCAGGATGCTGGCAAGCAGAAGCAGAGGGACAAGGCAGGCTTTCATCTCATACTTGTGCAATAGTCAGTACTACAAGTGCAGCACTGCCCAAAAAATTTGCTAAAATTCCTACAGAAGTTCTCTTGGTTGAATCACATGGGCTTAATTGATTTTCAGAAGAAACAGCACCTGCTAGTAACTAATGCTCTTTTGAGATGTAGAAACGTATATAGTTTAAACAAAAACTAGCCCCCAATAAACTAACCCTCTCAACTCATGCCTGCTGTCGAGCCGTTCAAACTCAGAAAACACCTGTTCCAGTTACAGCCTTAACAACAAGCCCACTCAACAGAAACATTAGAAGTACATTTTTCTTGACCAAGTTCTTCAAGCTCTTCCTAGCTTGAGTGAAGAATCCTACCTGATGGGGAATTCCACAACTGTGTCAAGTTTATCCCTCCAGTATCTGCTGTACGAGAAGCGTTTTAGATGTACCACCAAAATCCTGGGCAAAGACCACAAGTCAAACTTCTTCGTGGCCTGTTGATGTTTCTTACAGTTAGGGCAGTACCTAAGGAAGGAGTAACAACCAAGGAAATTAATGACTGCATTAAAAGAAAAGCTTCTGGCCTTCCTTTAAGGATGCCTCACTAGCACAAGCACAGTCCCTGCCTGACAGAAGGCACATTGAACACACTGCCCCAGAGAATTCCAAACTCCAACTTACTTTCATGCTATAGGCAAAATGTCCTCTGGCAAGTATGTTAACTGCATATTGTACAAAAATTAACTTTTAAAAATAGCCTGATTGTTGGAAACTACATTCCCACTGACACTTCTTAAATACAGGCAGGAAACAAATACTTTTATTAACCCATGTCCACAGCCTATTGAGTCAATGACTTAATACAGATCGGACAGACTTCTCAAAGATAAGCACAAAAGAACAGACCTGGGAAATTACAAGAATCCCATGAAAAATCATGTGAACTCAAACAGTTATAGTGTCTTATGGTAAATATGGCAGGCAGGCAGAGATTCTTACCACGGGTCATGTTCACCAAGTGTTTCCATAGTAGTGAAGAGCTCTATGCAGTCTCTGAGGGCTACTACAGCCTTCTTCTTCTGTGGTTGTAGCATGCTTCCATGTTTTTCAAATGCCTAGTGAAAGAGACAAGCGCTTTATTCAATTCCATGTACTCTGTAATCCCTCACATTAAGAAATTACATGCTCACTTTCCCCACACTGCCTATTTCTGCACCTCCTTCCCCACCCAGACAATCATCTCCAGCTTCCAGCCACTCCTTTTTTGTGCTAAATAGCCCATAAGAGAAAACGTATGTCCTCACTTGGGTTTAGAGCTTGTATCAAGACTGTAAAACCAGCTTATTCTGTTACAAAAGATACAGCAGAACACTGTTTACTGTCGCCTTTTAAATACCATGCAAATTTACACACAGATTACTTATGAAAAGAGCATACTACAACCTGTGCCTCCTGTTCATCATAAAGTAGCCTCCGTGTCTCAGAATCCCAGTCAATAGCAACCGCAGAAAAAGCTGTAAGAAAGAAGAAACATTTATTGCACAGGTGTAAAAAGAGGGGAGAAAAAAAAAACAGCAAGAAAATAATTACCATTCAGTTTTAAGATTTTTCCTTCAACAATGGAGTTTATCTCTGAGGTCCCAGAGGAATTCACAAGGCTAAAAGTGAAATGCTGTTTCTTGCAAGGCTGCAGGTCTCTTGCTGACTCCACTTGCATACAACCCTCCGAGTGGCAGGGATCAACTTCTGTCAGCTTTTCCTTGCCCTCCTCTCCGCCATCCTGATGCTCCATCTCTTCAATGTCACCTGGAAAAAAATTTCAAACAAGGGCAATATTACAGGGCTTCAGTGAAAGTTTAGCTTGACACCTCCCATGGACAGCTGTTGGCATCAGCCTGTACAACACACACCAGTTACATGGAAAGCAATGAGAAGGCACACAGGAGTGAAACCTCTGATTGCTAACCACTCCATCTGAAATTGTATTTTTCCCTTAAGCAGATGCCAGTTTAGGAGCTTGCTCAGTTCGCAGCAGGTTAACAATGACACCCTCTGACACCCTAAAAAGCATCCCCAAGAGAAAATCAGCAAGGCTGCAGCTGGGTGTCTTCACAGAAAGTTGCCAGGAAAGTTATTTCCATTCTTAGGTGAAAATGAGCAGTTTTTTACCCCATTTAACTTATTTGAGCTATTATCCTCAGGGCTACACAAATGAATCATTTCAAACAGGGAAGGGAAGGGAACCACACATTTGCCATCAGCATTAAAAGCTTCCGAGTGAGCATGTGGCCTAGGAATGAGACTGTAATTCCATGCCCTCCAACAGAAAAATTTCTCCACAATCTCTCTTTGTGACCTAACAGGCCAGTTTTCATCACCAAAGGAAGAGTTGCCTCTGGAGGGAGGCACCAAAAAACAAGGACTTTCCTAACACTGGTCAGGACGAATGCACATCCACACCTTGTTCTCCAGCTGCTGCTTATGCACATCTGATCTCCCTAGGAAGGAAATGGTCTACAAGACTCTCCCTGTACCACACAGATGTCCAGCACAATAGCGTGGTTTAGTCATGGTGGAGAAACAACCTGCTAGAGCTTAAGCCAAATACATACAGCACAAACCACATGCTGTTAGAAAGCTTAAAGTGCTGAAAAGCTTCCAGCAAATTTTGAGAGGGTTTTACCTTCAACCACACCATTGGAGCCATTGCAGGTTCCTCTGTCTGGGCAGGATGGGGAGTATTCTTCTGCCAGAGGGAGTTTCACATAGCGGCTGAAGAGAAGGGATACATTTGTCACACAACCATATTGTAGCTGTGCATCAGAACAGCAGCACCCCCTTCCATCATCAGCTCTTGCTGCCCAATCTCCTTCAGCAAACTAGAACCCATCCTGTAGAGCACCATTTATATGATAGCGCCAAGAGCCCTCAGAATGAGCCAGGCAACAATTCCCTAAGTCTCTGCTCTCACGGCTTGTTCCAAGTTTCACTGGCTGTATATTGAAGAGGCAAAAGTAAGGTATGGTGGCCCCATCTGTAAGCCCTGAAAACATGCCCTGAGTTCTGCTCCTGACTCCTTTTGCAAAGCTGAGCCAGCAATATCTGTTATAAAGCCCCAAAAAACAGGACCTTGAAATGTCCCTGGGGCCTCCAGACACTAATGCAATGCAAATCCTGGTTTATACATCCCACACAAATCAAGGAAAATTCTCCCTGTTAACAGGGATTCAGTAATCCTATTACAATGTAATTGAATAAGCAACCTCTAGAGCTTGGCATAGGATTCAAAGGTATGGCCATGACTTACCTGATCTGCTCCAAAACCACACTGTACAGGTGATCCACGGTGAGCTTGTGTTTGGGCACAGATATTAACAGTGGCTGCCCAAAGAGAACAGTCCCTGAAGTATTGCTGGATTGCCTCATTGTCTTCTCCCGAAAGTAAATGGAGAGAGTAACATACTCCGAGCCATCCTCACTTGGCTTGCAAACTTCATACCTGTTTGAAAGACAGGTATTTCCATGGATTATTTCCACTGCCAAGAAGCACAGCAGGTAGGACCAATATGAACTCAGTTCAGCAAGTCACTCCAACAGTACAAGTGGACTGTGCTGTCCTCATGCTACAGAGCAGTTTCCTGAACACTCCCCATGGCTCACAGTGGCACAGGACACACACCTGCAACTGACTCAGCTGCCACCTTCCCTCTGTCTTTATTCCTAATTCAAACCCCTGATACCAATCATCTCCCAAGACATATCTACCCTGATAACTACACAGTGTTTCAATCAGTGAAAAATACTAAATGTACTTTGAAATCCCTCTGAGAGTGTTTGTTCCCCCTGGAGAAAGAAATCCTCTTGATACCTTGAGTCTTGCATTCTCACAGCCTCTCAACCAGTTTTATGGCCCGAGCTCACATCACTGAGCATCTAATGTCTCATAAAACCAAGAGTCTGGAAACATCTGCTTCACAGAAAAATCCAAGGACAGTAAACAAACAAGAAAAATTCTGGAAGACAACAAACAGCCTGAGAGAACAGCGAGGAGACTGTGACGCAGCTTGTGCCCTGGGTGAAACAGCAAATGAGGTATTTGCAGCTGTCAGACGCAAAAGAAACCACGTGGTCCAACACTATCACACTGTTTGCTTCAGGCCTATTCATTACAAAAGATTCATTTTTCAGGAATACCACGTCACACTGCTCTTTAATTTGGTGAGTCACCTGTCCCAGATTTATCTTAAAACTGAAAGAGAAAGAAAGATTTCACGAAAGATGTCACTACACATAATGACCAAGACCACAATCACATACCTGAATGCACCAAACTCCTAACAATTCTCTTACATTAGACAAGTCACTTCCCTTCTCTCACGAGCTGAGAAACACTTTTTATTCCTGTGTTCAGAGCACAGAGGAGAATGAATTTCAGAGCTGTAATTCTGCTTCACCCTACATAAAACAAAAAAGGATCCCAGCTTCGGGCTTGGACTGAGTTAGTAGAATACATGAAGGAAAACGTCCTTCCAGAGAGTCCCAGCCCACCAAGAACACAGGAGCTCAGAGTCAGTGTAAGAGAGTCCAATGCCAGCAGCTCTTGAGGTTTTCTAGGCAGTCAGTTTTATTCAGCTGGACACCAGCATCCCATACAGTTTACACGTCCTAAAGTTTCCTGAGAAACAGCACCACAAAGAGGTGAATTATTTCACTTAGTACTGTTTAAACCACAAACGGCCATAGTCAGTCCCAGAATGTAACCTGTGACTAATGCCAGGTCCTGTGAGACCCTTAACCTGGACTCCTAAAACATGTATCAGTGCATGACACTCCTGGGACTCCTCTCACACCACCTACACTGTGCCCTGCAAGCAGCAATTAATGAAGCCCCATTTATACTCCACCCTCACGCACCTGAATGAAGCCCAGCCCATGAGATGGAACAGATTGGACAGAAATAAAAGGCTACTCCCACAGCAGGGGTCATCCATCACAAACAGCCAGCATGCAGCACACCTAACACTCTGCAGAGAGCATCTCACACACTTCTCACCACAGCATAACAGAGCTGGTTACTCAAGTGCCCCTCACCCACCCCGCTTCAGAACCCCTTTTACATACTAGTACTAAAAGCAGACATACCAGAATCAAGATCTGTCATTTTTATGATCTCCTGAGTAACAGCTATCCCTTGAAAAAAAGAACTAAAACCAAAGTACTTTATGTACAGTGTAAGGAAGGCTGTAGAGCTGATACCGGGAATTGCTGGACAATACCTCATAATTCTGTATGTTACAACTTAATTGAAATAATAGAACATGAAGGTGATGCTACTCCAGACTACATAACATGTTTTAGAAGTCAGAAACATTAGCTCAGCTGCTACCACGCCGGCTGATTGCCTTTATAATTCATGACAACTCAGGAAAGTGTCTGAAAACTGCTAAGCAATAGGGTACGACTTGACCAGTCTTTATCAGCGTTATGGAGGTTCAGGTCTGTGGTTTCAATTCAGAAAGGAGACAGTGAGCAATGAGATAACTTTTGTTCCATCACACAATGAAGTTAAACAAGTGCATAGAAGGATGGAAAGCTATGAAGGACCAGAGCTACAGGAAAGGACACTGAAAGCAAAAAATACTCTCAGCTAAACACCAGGCTAATATATAGGTTGTATATTACTGAAACATTCCCTCACAGGTGCTGGGATCTATGACATTAACTCCAGCTGCTAAACACTGTGGATCACAAGTCAATCTACAGCAACAACCAAGAAGTCTATTTTGAAAGAGAATGGAGAAGGGCAGGAAAAACATGCCACTGCAGAAGCTGCCAAATAGATCTGCCTGAAGGGGCTTACTACTGCATACCAACCCAAAGACACTGCTGAGAAACCACAACAGGGTCAAGAGTAGACAGTAAGAATAAACACAGGATTGGAAAAAAAAATGGGAGAAACTGCTGCACATATTCTGATCTCTTCTTGGAAGTGGAGATATTCCTAATCTGTTTACTTTCTTTCATAATACCAGAACACACATAAACAAGTAAACTAAGAGATAAGAGACTGCAAATGCAACTTTCTTAGACAACGGATGGTTTGCCCCGTAGAACCTGGTCAAAGGATTTTTCCAGTCTTGCAGAGGAACAAGATTAAAAACTATGAAGGAATTCACACAGGAGGTTCATACACAGCTTAAATAAATATAAGTTCATTTTGGAAAGGATGCAAACTAATTTCAAACAAGAAAACCCCAATTTTAGCAAGTGTAAGCAAACTTCATAGATCAGTCTGCAACGAGATCTCGCACATCTCAAACATTTCCTATAAAACTACTGCACCTGCTGGTCTGCTGACCTCATTAACTCAGTTCAATAACTGCTGTAGCCTGAGTCATATTAACAAACCTGATATCTTTGCAGCCAGTGATGTTTTTTTCAAGACCATGAACTCATCTAAATGTAATACAGAGCATGTTGTAAGAGAAGGCGGAAAACATGGCACGTATGGCAAACTGAACAGCTCCTATTCAAATGAGCACACTTTTAGAGATTAAAGGTGACCTGCAAATCAATTTGTAAAACTTCTGGCAAACATAAACAATGCATGTTATGTAATATGCCCCATTAGCCAGGCTAAGAGAACAGGAGTATCTAGTTTATCCATCACAACATTTTTCTTCATAGTTCCTAAGAACTGAGAAGAAATACTAAGAACAATACCCTTGAAATGGGCTGTGGAGTTTGTTTTTACGTGGTACTTACCTGAGCCCTTGTAGGCCGGCTCCAAGCTCCAGCAGGATCCCTGGTGATGGAATATCACCAGCATGGTGCATGTGTGGGTGTTACATTGGAGCGGGAGCCGGAGGTCCTAGTGGGGCTGGGCTTCCCAGAACCTGAGGAAAAGAAATAGCAAGTGTTTGGGTCGTGTGCTGAATGCTGTGCTCTGCTTAGCCTGGGCAATGAGAGCATTCAGCATGAACACTGAACTACTGTCATCAAATTGATTTGCAGACCACCTTTACAGGAGTGATTTCTGATCATTTGCCACAGAGCTCCCTGTCCTTCCACAGAACAACATGCTTGCAGAGAATCCTCTCCAACACGGTGAGAAGTGGGATACTCCCACCATTCTCTGGCTGCACTGCCCCTGCATGTCACGTCAGTGATCTTGTTTCAAGGCTTCTACCAACCCTCTCCACTTCTGCATCTCAGCTCTTCTCTGATGCTAAATACTAACACAACTTGCACCAGGACTACCTGACAGTTCCAAGCCTGTCAAGATGAGAAAGAGATGAGTGCAAAGCTTTGTGGAAGAACAGGCTTGGAGAATTTTCAAAATTCCCAAATTCTCTTTCCCTTTCAGTTGACTTGGAGAAGAAAATGTATAGTTTTGTCCTCTCATGTAAAAGGTGACAGGTTCATTTTGGGATGCATTTCAAAATTACTTAAAGTCACCTAAATATCAAGAAGCCCAGTGGTATTTGCATTTCTTCTTTTTGAGGTTTTACTATAGGAGAGCACAAGAGGTAAGATAATACACCATAAGAACTGATGAACCAGAAACTGAGCAGCTCAGAGGGAAAACCTATCTTAGACATCCAGGGCACATCTTTGTTTTCCATATTGCAATCCATTCATCTTAAGTTCCAAATGGAGTCCAATTCTCACCCCTTTCCTCACTCCTCCAGATTCAGCATTCCCCATCACTTTAGCGGCACATTAAAATTCACAATACACATCTCAAGATGTCCAAGATGCTCTGCAAAATCCAGTAGGCTGAATGTGTCTTCCTTCATAACCCTATGGTGAAAACAGGAACCTCCCCTCCGACCCCCCAGTTTTTCCCACCACTGAAATAACCCATAAAAGGTAGAAGCTCAATATTCCATACATCCCACATACTGCACATTTCCCAAATTTCACCAACAGCAGTCTGGACTACAACATCTGTGTCTGCAGACCATGTCCCCTGTCAAGCAAATGCTCAGAAAAGCCAAGGCCCATTCCAGCTGCTCTGTTCCTGCTGCAATGTGTTGTGAGAGTTCCTGCTCAGTGACATTTCCATCCCAAGCATTTCAGGGAAATCCATGATCTGCTCAGTAACAAACCAAGAGAGGCCCAAATCAAAAGCTGAGACTTAACAGACATTGATGTCAAGAGCAAGACAGCAGTACAAAAGTACTTTAATTTTTTATTTTTTAAATCACAGCCCTGCTGGAGCACAGATCTCCTGCAGTGTTAAGAGTTTTTGAATTGAGATGTGTGTTGCCAGCTGGCCAGTGCACAATACAATAAAATCAGAAGTCTGTCAAACCACAGGGCTATTGTTGTCACAGGCAAGCCTGGCTACCACTCTCAGCAAAGCAAACCTGCAGAAACACTCTAAGAGACTGACATTTATATTTAAATTTTTCAATCTGAGAGAACTTAATATGATGCTAAAAAACATACAGAAGACAAGAACTGCCAGTTTAAGTTACAAACAGATCCGAAAGCTTCAGAACCACTGAAACAACTGATTTCTGTTACAGGAGACAGCCACAAAGGTGATCACGGGTGGAAGATCTGCCGGACCCTGAGCAATGCCATGTTTAGAGGGGGACAACGAGAGCAAGGAACAAAGGAACAATTGGATGGCAGCTGCTCATGAACTCACAGCCCCGGGGCTTTGTACTGACCTACCCACTCATTCTTTGGATTCTCAGAGTCCAGGAACCAACCACAGATGATTACTGAAACAACCTTGGTTTGCTTCTGCCAGTGGAAGGGAGGAGTGTTTTGCAGGTGAGGAAACTGTTACACCTTTAAAAAGATTATTTAAATGGAAGGGTGCGGTCTTCAGTTTGTCACAGCTTCTCTCAGAATTCACTCAGTGTGGCTATCAGGAAGAACAAAAGAACAGGCCTGTGAGCTCATCCCAAGTCAAAGACTAGGCAACAAAATCCTTCAGAAAAAGACCTCAAAAATCAATAGGACCCACTGAGCCATCTATAATTTCAAAATGTAAGTTTGGGGAACGCACACAGGTTTTGGGGAAATATACATGAGAAATATCTGTTTCTGATATGCTGTACTGATTTAACTCTGTTTTGGATAGTTTTCTCTTTGTTTTCTAACCAGTGAAAGAAACTTAGCATCTAACTGCAACTACTTAAAACAAGGAGTGAGATGTACACACTACAGTTTTCCAGTCTTGCCACTGGACATTTCTGGGAAATAAGAGCACATGATGAGTATATAAAAGGGACATGATCAATAAAACATGAATTAGGAAAGAGTTCAAGCACATGAGACAGTGAGTATCATGAAGTGAGCATCATTTAAATATAAGAGACACTTTGATTTTAGAAAACATCTTTTACTTGAATTTTAAAAATTAACTAATGGTACTCAGTCATATCCCAGGTTGCATTATATGTCAACTTGAAGCACATCTAGGTAAACATTTAGTACCTAAGAATATACCCTGCAAAAGGTGCCAGGACTATGAGATAATCCCTCTCCAGTTTGTTTTTCCCACCTGATAGCTCACATAGCTCTCACTTGGCTTTGCGGCACTGAGCCCAACACCCTATGTTGCAGATTCCCTACTTGATTTATAATGTAAGTAAAAACCCCATCTGTTCTGTAACTTCTATTTTGCTAGACTAGAAGCTGGTATGTTTTAGTCTTACCACACAAGGCCATTAAGCAATTCAAACAAATCCTAGGAAAAATTTAGGTTTTCAAAACCCGGTAGGCAAGCAGCTTCCCAGAAGGATTCTTCCTTACTTAAAAAGCAATGGCTATCTTGTCAGCCCAACACTCTAGAAGTGTTCTTGAAAGTTTCTTTTGTGGCAATATCCAGTATAAATGTACTGCAAACAAATGTTTTATGAGTTAGTGTGGTTTATTGAGTTTTTTTTAGGTTATTTATTTCAATTGTGAATTTGGGGTGAAAATACCGTGACTGTAAAGCCTTGCACTGCTGTACTTTCTAATAAAAGGCACGTGTTCTCCTCCACTAATTGATACAAAGACAGTTTTCTTTCAGGAACAGGAGAGAGATGCATCAGTCAGTGTAAGCAGTGATACACCCTGCAGCTGCACCACCACTACAGGAGCACCTTTTCCAAGCTGAATATTTCATGGATTATGCAGGCATATAGAGCATCCTTCAAGTCATAAGCAGCAAGTCTTTTCCTGTCACTTTTCTAAAGCATTTGCCTTAATTTAAGAAGAAAAAAAAATGCTTTTTAGTGAAAAACTCTTCTTCATTGACTTGGGGAAATAAAATGTTTCTCAGCATTTCAAGTGGAAACAAGGTTATTCTTTAAAGGTGGAAGATTCTGAAAGACTAACTTTTTTAAAATATTTTTTATTCCTCCATTTAATAAACAGCAAGATATTTGCCTGTAATCTAAGAAGTTAAGTTGCTGAGATATCAGAAACTCCTGAAGTTATTGACAGCAGCAGTCTGAACAAACAACCACTGCATACCACATTCCCCAGCGAGGCATCACACAGCACCTGCAGGAGGGCAGAAACCTGATCTGCTGCATCACTGTCCGCAGCTTCTGCCAGCAACGCGACAGCTTGAGCAGCACTTGAGAAGTTCCTCTTTAACTGTAAAATCATCCTTTCTGGAAGAAGCAGAAGGCAGAGATGTACATCCATGACTACAAGTACATTCCCTAATGGAAAACAGGTTTTGAAGCCAGAAGGACAAAAAATAATAGATGGAAAGAAAATGGAATTCAAGAACCTTCACACTACTATTACCGTTTCTTGAATGATTTAATTACATCTTAGAACACCTATAAGCAGACTATTTATAACCAGACAAGGCAGGTAGATTGTCCACCTTAGAAGTAATTATGCATTTGCCTTTGAAAAACTTTCCTCTTCATGAACAAGTGTTTCTCTGCTGTTTTTTTGAGACAAGACTTCCTGTCAATAAAAGAATGCTGGGTTTTAGCTGTAGTTAAAATATTACTTTACATATCTTTTTCCTGGCAGCACTACCCATTAAAAGGACTTCCTATGAGCAGATTTTTCCTAATTCTTGCCCTGGTGCCTGGCTGCTTGCTCTTGCCCCTCAGTGCAGAAAAGATCTTGGAGGGCCTACATGGAAAAACAGGATTTGCAAAACTTCCTCCTGCTACCTCTCCTCTTCCTTGGAAGGCTATTTTTAACCCAGGTCATTTCACTCACTGACTCACAGCAGCACCTCATTTACAGTTGCCCTGCACATAAAAGGAAGTGGCAACTGCAAAGGAAAATACACTTGGAGCTGCAGTTCAGCCAATTGCTTGCCCCACACCCCAGCGCAGACCCGATTCAGACAGTTGTTTTCTGTGCAGGGATTTACAACATGTTATGCCTGTATGAAAGCAGGGCTTTTTTGCAATTACCACTGTAATATCATGCTTGTTTTTAAAATGTTTTACTTGCTGCAGAGACAGACTTACAAACTAACACTCTACAACACCCAAAGAGATTTCACAGAAGCCAAACGTCCTTCCCAGGCATCCTAACTGATCACACAATTGAAGACAACAGAATGACAAAAACTTTTACAAAACTCCTTCATTACATCTCCGCAATAAGGTCACAACAGACAGCAGGACAAAAGAGCGCCAGTATGTCACAGCATCCCACCCTGCGAAAGGTTCACACGGCACCAGAGGATGTCAGTGCACGTCTTCACACCGACACAACAATTTCACGGCAGCAATATTCTTGCACTGGAATGTTCTCACATTTCAGCTGCAATAGAGGAACACGACTTTTGCTCTCCTCACCTCATCAGACTTCAGAGGTAACTGGAAATATCTCACCCACCACACACATGTAGAACATCAGGCAAAACCAAATCCTCAGCTTTGCCCTCACAACCACAGCTTAGATACAAACAGTGTTCTGCACCAGACAAGAGTCTATAAAGACCCCCCGGTCATGGTGCTCTAACAACGATGGTGGATTTTGGAAAGGCAGAGTACAACAGCTTAGACTTTATACTATCCTACTAACAGCCCAAGGCTTTTGGCTGATTTGGAAAACATAAGAACAACAAGCTTGAGTGAAACTAAAAATGTCAGTGAGAGCATAACTGTAATCCAGACATAATTATGTCTTAAAGAGGCTTGTAGGAAGTTCTAAACTGCATACATAACACAGACCAGACTAGAAGTTTATTATGACCCGAGGGCCATGACCTCCAGGTGTTAGAAAAATACCAGCTGAACATTGTACATGCTGATCTGCTGGTAGGAGCAGTGCTGCATTACTGCTGAGTCATGCAAAAGGCCTACAAGAAGGCTTAGCTTTTGTGAGGGGACAGGAGTAGGGTTTTAGAACCTGAAACCAAAGCAAATGCTTTGCAGTATTCTTCACACATGGCATTTTCCCAGTTTACTCACACAAAGATGTCGTCTTTTGGCATGATATGATTTAAACCTTCATCCGTTTGGAAGATTTTGTGGAATCGGTGATTATACACGTCTGTCACCACCATCTAGGACAGCAAGTGATATTCGCAAAGTGATTACAGTAAAAGCTTACATAAATTTAGGCAAACTACCTCTAAATTCAAGCAACAGTTTATTCCAGTTCTCTACCACAATTGTCAGCACACCAACGTCAGTTGTACTTTACTTTTCCATCCCTTCTCTTAAACCTCTCTACTGCAATGGAACTATCAGAATAAACACAGACTGTTTTATGCATCTTTTTAATTTTATGAGCAAAGAACAGCATTTTAACTTGTTACGGTTTTGTCACTAGTCCATTAGTTCAGCTTATCACCCATATAAAAGCTAGGCCACCAAAATGCTTCAAGAAGAACAAACATTTATCAAAATTACTGTCTGCGTTTATCCTTACATTTTCTGCAGGAACACCAGAGAGTTTGGAAAGTGATTCACACAGATCCGAGATGGCCCCCATCATTGGCACCACAACCCGGTACTAGAAACAAAGACAACATTATGCTTACAGCAGGCAAAACAAACCAATGCAAGGCAGAGAGCAAGAAAATGGAAATAAAAGCTTAAAACTCTTAAATCTTTAATTTACAGGAGCTCTGCTGAAGTTAAGGTCATAACCACACCCTTCAAGGTCTTCCGGTTCTCAGCTTTACCTTACAAAGCAGGGATTTGGAGGGAATGAAAGCCTTGAACAGCTGGCCTTCTGCTGTGATCAGGCTCAGCAGAAGTAAAACCCAGGAAAAAAAAAAATCACCAGACACAGCAGCTTGCTCAGAACATAAAATTGCTGTTTCTTTCTGTGATAAAAAACATCTTAGAGCCATTCTCTCCAATGCTGCTAAAGGTCAAGGCAAAAATCTTGATCGACATGGAAATACTGCCAATGAGTTCCTCCAAAACTGCATCGAGACATCCAGTCACTCTGCTTGGGTGCCCCAGCCTGTGCTCGTGTGATGTGTGGCAAGCACAAGGCTGCTCTAGGGATGTGTGTGTCCATTTGAAAATGAAGTGAGGGGCAAATTTAAAACAAGTCTACTGAGGAGGCTGAAAAAGCAAACATATCATTTGGCTTTTTTTCCCCCCAAGAGGAATTGTTTTTCAATTCTGTTTGAAATTCAGAAGCCTTACCCATTTAGAATCACAGAACCACAGAATATGCTGAGTTGGAAGGGACCCACAAGGATTATCAAGCCGAACTCCTGCACAGGACACCCCAAGAATCCCATCGTGCCTGAGGGCATTGTCCAAACATTCCCTGAACTCTGATAGGCTTGGTGCTATGACCACTCCCCCTGGGATTCTGTTCCAGTGCTAAATCCCCCAGGTGAAACACCTTTTCCTGAAATCCAACCTAAACCTCCCCTGACTCAGCTTCAGGCCATTCCCTCGGGTCCTGTCACTGATCACAAGAGGGAGGTCAGTACCTGCCCTCTGCTTCCCTCTGTGAGGATGTGGAAGACCACAATGAGGTTTCTCTCCTCAGTCTCCTCTTCCCAGGCTGAACAAACCCAGCGATATCATAAGGCTTCCCCTCCAAACCCCTCACCATCCTCATGGGTGCCCATGGACAGTCTCTAATAGATTCATGTCTTTTTTGTATTGTGATGACCTAAACTGCTCCCAGCACTTGAGGTGAGGCTGCCACAGTGCAGAGCAGAGCAGGACAGTCCCCTCCTTTGACAGGCTGGTGATGCTGTGCACCCCAGGACACAATATGAGTTCCATCTTTACCTTTTCCAAGGTAACACGAGGTAAACACGACAGTGCAAACACCTTGCTGCTTTCAGGGAGCAGCACATCACACAGGTCATCTCACCACAGGAAGCCACTTCCAGCTGACCATGACCTTAGTTTCATGAGCCAAGATTTTACAAGTTCACTTGATTTCCCAGATTTTTCATTAAAAAACCCATACTACCTTGCTCAAAGGTGGACATCAATGTCCTTCAGATTACTTTATGAGTCTCAACTTTAAAACCTAAGAGAACTCAGATGACTTAAAGAAATCTGTGTCTTCAACATGCCTCACCTGGACAGGTCTGCGCTGTGGGTCTGCATATACCAGAGTAACTTCCATGAGACGATCCCTCCTCAAGGGCAGTGGGAGAGTTAAGTAACAGAATGGATCAAAGGTCACAGAAACTTTAGAGCATTTGGGACAAACAAGGGTAGACTTGAAAAGACCATGAAAAATATCCACAATGATGGAATCATTCCTCAGCCTATGATTCTCCCACGCCTCTTTTGCCACCTCCTATAAAAATAATTTTAAAAAATATATTAGAAATTATTTCTTGCAAAGATTTCAACAGCAGGGTGAGCACCAGGACCAAAGAAAACTTGGAAAATTGATACTGATAGGTCAATTTCATAGGGAAGGGGCTCTACCAGTATGTGTATTTCCAGCATAACACATCGGGATTTCTTCTCAGTGAAATTAAGGCCTTGCATGAAGACAAATTTAATCTATCTGTTTTAGCTGAATTTGATCAGGTATTCCTTGGTGCACACAATGCCAGAAGCATGAATGGAGCTGAGGGGACAGTGACAGGGTCACATGCTGCTCTTCAGAACAGCCAGGTATGCTCCACTGTCTGGGAGGAACGGCTTGCTGTCTCCTGCTTTGGAAAGGCAAGTGTAGTTACAGTTTTCAAGAAAAAAGCAGAGAGGTTTTTCTCCTTGGAAAATGATGGCCATGTTTCACAAAGACAGTCTAAAAGGAGACAAATTACAATTCCTTGAAGACTTTCACAAGACGACTTACAAACTCCTTACCAAAGGGCATCTAGTAACTGGCATTTGTCTATTCAGTGCAATCAGAGGCTGCTCTTAGCATGAGACTTTTAGCCTCAGGAAGAAAACTGAACACAAGAAATTTATTGGGCATCTATCAGGTAAACCTCATAAGAGAATTACTTTTCTCTATTTAGGTAGAGTGCCACAAGGCATGACAAAGTTCTCCTCTGCTAGAGACACTGCTCTGTAGGAAGGATGTTTGTGTGGCCTGTGAGCAGGAAGGCCAGGAAGTGTCCCAGAACCCAACTAAATGCCCTGGAAAGCACCACCTGCCCTATCCTCAAGTTAAGGGCACAGTACCGAATCAGGTCTGCCATTGGCATCCTTCAGTTCCAAGTAGGGCTTCTTCTTCACTCTGTTCAAATCCTCATGCAAGCCATCTAGCAGAAAAGCCAAGAGCTCCTGGGAATCCTGCTGCTGGTATCCTGAAAACTGAGGAGCAAATCGCCCAACTTGTGTCTGAAACATAAAGGCAAGAGTGAGGGGATATAAAACACTCAGGTTGTGGCTTTTGCAGAAGTCAGCTCCCTACCAGCTTCTGTTGGCAGTAGGCCATGGTGAACTGGATGCTAATGCAGGGAAAGGTGCCAGAACAATTTCCCCAGCTACTTTCAGTATTTCAGCTGAAAGCGGCTCTTCACATTGAAGCAATGAGAACATTACACCAATAAACAAAGTTATAGACAAGGGGATGCATTTTGATCTTCACTTCATAATTTAATTTTTTAGATTTGTAACTTGCACAGCTTTTCACTAACCAAAGTGCACAGCTGGCAATTCATACAACCTTGCCTAGTTTTGCAGCAAAGATCATTCTGATTCACCTGTAAACAGCTCTCAGGCTGGCAGGTCATTTACTAAGTAATATTAAAGAACATTAGCCAACTCCGAGGAACAACACTACTCACTGGCAAGTTCCTCCCTGTACCCCGAAAAGCATTTATACAAAACACGGAACACTAGAGCAATTCTGTCCTTATTGCCTTCATAACATCAAAATATGTGGCAGGCACATTAGCTTTCACTGTTTCTTCTGTCCCAGAGCTGTGCTACAGGAACATGACACACTTACTTTAAACATACGTGGGGCCACGTGAGACTGTCTCCCAGACCACATCTGTTTAATGAGATCTGCATAGGCTTCTGCAATTTCTCCCCTCATCCCCAGTGGGTTGTTCTGATTTATTTCAGCTTCATATTTATCTTCCAGGAAATAGTCAGTCAGAGGAGGAGTATTGCTCAGGCACTGAAAAAGCATTAAGAAAATTAATTTACTGCACAGGACAATAGATACATGTGACAATGAAACAACAAAACCAACTTTCACATCAGAACATGTACCCAGTTAACAAAACTGGTAAGACTCGAGAACTTGTTTAGTAAAACAAAAGAAAAGAAAAAATTAAGGCAGAAATCTGCATTTGAAAGACTGGTATCTAGAAAATTAAAGCATAATGGTAAATACAAGAAAGAAAGTAATTGGTCCTTAACATGACTAGTTCGCATGATAATATGCTTGAATTAAGTCACTCTGACAATAAAAAATTTTTAAGTTGTCTCTTAGCTAAGTCCAAGAAAACATAAAGTGGCTTAAGGTTACCGTGATGCAACTGAAAATAAAGTCATGCCGAACAAAAAGCAGGGCAGCCCACGTTTATTGTGGTGTCCTGAATACCACACGCATAAGGCATTACAGTTATTTTAAGACCTGTTCCAGATTTCAAAGCCATCACAGAGTGACTGAAGTCATTTCACAGCACTGGTACCACACTAGAAGTTTGCCCATTCCTTTAATCAAAGGTCATACAATTTGTCTCATATTTTGTTTGAACTTCTCAGCAAAAAACTACCCCTAACAAGTTTCTGCATTCTTCAAAATGAACAAAATAATATTAAGAAATTAGGTTTAAAAGTAAAGAAATAATTATTAGCTTTGCATCACTATTTCAACCTTAACACTTTGCACAATGCACCTGAACCCTTCCTGTGGCTTTTCATGCTCTTAATTTTCCAACAATCTTTAACATAGGCCCAGAACTGCATGCAGTGACCTGCTCGTGTCACTTGTGCAGCCCACACAAGTCAAAACATCCTCCACATCAGCCCATTTTTGGCAGGGCACAGCACTGGGACCTTATGTTACAGTCAGGCATCTCTTTAATAAACTTCCCCATGCCATTTCAGATGCCACATATTTCAGATTCAGTCCCTAATACTGTAATACATTTTCTAGTACTAATGTGCTAAATGTAAGCCAAACTAAACATGAACTGATTTTTTGGTCTGGTTTTTTTGAGGTGTAGTCTCCTTATGGAATCACATTAAAATATTCTTTTCTTTGCACAGATTTTAATTCACAATATGTATGAGACTGATTTTTTATTTAATTCTAATGAGGGTTCTTTCAAACTCTTACCTGTAATGCAGAATTCATGAAGCAGGTGTTTCCAAGGTTACTAAGTCCACAGAGTCCAGGTTGTGACAGGGAAGCACTGTCCCTGCAGTTGTAAGAGTTACAGACAAATCCAGAACCTCTGGAAAAAAAGACAATACAGTGAACTCCACAATGAGTTTGTCGAGTCTCCATACTACTTAAAAGTCGCACCAAATTCAAGTCAGAAAACTGTTTACTGAAATTTTTTAACCAGGCTACCTGCTTCTGCTGCTTCATAGGGGCTAATGCTGAATACCAGGAACATGAAATATACGTGCTAACTTTGGAAACATTAATCCTTACAAAGTCTATTATTAATTTACGGCTCATAACACGTTCATTTCCTCTGTCTATAAGTACACAGCACACTATCGTAATGCAGCAAGAGTTTACATAATACACTTCAAGAAATAATAAGAAAATTATAATCTGTACCTGGAAAGGCTTCTACCACAATGGCAGATAGACAAAAGAATATAATCCCTTCCTTCTTGCTCTGAGTCACCTCAAAAAACAGGCAATGCTCTGGCAGTTAGTAAGCTCTGGAACATGCACTACTTTTGCAAGTAAGCAAGGAACAGCAGAAGGCAGTGGTTTCAAAAAGCAAAGTTTGACAAACAGGTACACAAGAGTAGTAGAACTCCTCTAGGGTACCATCACACTCCTTTTCTATACAGGCAAGGACGCATAAGATCACTCACATGAAGGGTGACGAAACAAAAAGAACATTCCTGCTCTTACCCCCTGCCCAGGTGGGAGCTGTTCAGTCCATAGGAGTTACTGCTATCACCGTTAGTAATGACAGAAGTGGCAGACACTGAGGAATAAGAACTTGCTGATGATTTTGAAGAGGTAGTAAAGTTTCTGCTAGTTGCAGTGCTTGATCTGGGAGAGAGGAAAAAGAAGTAGAAACAGTGCTGCTACTTTTTTTATCCCCAACCCCACCTCCCACAAAACTCCAAGGACTTGCTTAGCTACAGTTAGTTACCCCACACAGAATTTACTGCTTTGATTTGTTTGATCACACTTTCAAACAATTGTCTGGAACAGAAACATCAGGAAAAAAGTACCAGAAGTAGGAGCAACAATTATTCTTAAAGGCAAATCTGGGTCCCAGACAGAAATAAGTAGCAATTCAGACAGTGTGAGTGAGAGAGAAGCAAGCTTTAATTTTATGAGTAAACCACCTAGAAAAAAGCAAGCAAAACCCCCCAAACCTTAAGACCACAAAACACTCTACCTGCATTAAAAAGTGACCAGGTCAGTCCTTCCCTACCTGAAACTCAGACCATCTATTCAAACACAACATTAATCTGGAAGAAGATAACCAACAAGGCACTAAAATTCAACAGTCTCCTGTCATAGACACCTCCACTAAAAAAAAAAGCAAAACCAGACGGTACTACATTAATAAGCTTAAATAAACTATTTTGACACTAATTAATTTCTCTGTAGTAAGAGTTGACTGGGATTTGGTCTAATCTCTCCATCTTTGCCCAAATAAACACACAAAACCAAACAGAAAAAGGTGCAGGACACCAACAGCCACACAACAGTGGCTACTACCTTCAAAGCAGAGCAGAGAGGCAGCAGAGGACAGAGCTCTCAAGCTTCAGTTTGTCCATTTATTCTTTTTTAATGTGGCCCTCATTTTCAAATGATACAAACTAAAAATGCATATTCATAGTTCAGATGGTACTAAAAAAAAATGTGCTGGAAAACCTCTGTGGGGAAAAAACTATACAACAATGAACAAGCCATAATGGCCATGACAAGGCAGAACAGCTGGACAGCCCCAACAGTTTGGAAATATAATAGCAGTAAAATAAGTACAGAAGTAAACAAGCTACAACAGGAGCTTCCAGATGAAATTGGAAAACCCCAAACACAATCAAAACCTGAAGCATGCTAAAAAACCTCACCAGCCAGCACAACCAAAAAGTATACTGGAAAGTGTCCTAGAAGGAATGAGATCTACCAGAATAACTGAGATAACCATTTCTGGGACAATACACAACCTTCTGTCATTACATGTTGGCGGTGGAACTTCAAGATTACCTGGACACCAAAATAAGATCAAGCGGGAAACAGAAGGTCTAGACTAAACAACAATTATCAGACTCATGCTCACATGTGTGGGTTTCAAGGATCAAAAATAAAACAACTTAGTTAACAACAGCATGTAAATCCATTAAGAACACATTTTGAAAGTTTAAAGTAGTGAATTATCTAGAAGCAAAGGGGAGCAATCTAGAAAATGCTAGACTTGGAAACTGAGCATCTCTGCTTGACACATTTGATCTCTAGAGAGAGAACAGAGAAACTCAGAAAATAATATGAAGAAGATCTATTGGTGAAAAGGGCAAAGGACAACCTCCCAAGGGATTTCAAGATTTCCAATAGAAGCATAGAGACAGTGTTTCATCAAGAGTCACATGGCAACTAAAGAGTTCCAAGTACTTCAAAAGCATCCTACACAAACAAAAAAAAGCTAAGAATTACAAAGGAAGATAAAAAACACATCTGAAAGCAAAGGTAAGACACAAGTCACAGAGGGGGGAAAAGTCTACCTACAGAGTCATCCAGGATCTTGAGTGAATTCCTGCTAGAAAATTGGGAAGGTTCATGTAAGTAGCAAAACAACAAGAGAGGTTAACAGCTTTCCATGTGAGGAGATTAAAAAAACAGAAATCAAATATATTTGGGAAGATGAAGAATTCTACATATTGCTACATTTTAGAAGTTACTCATCTATGTGTAACAACTGAAGAAAGGATTTGCTAAGGACAGCTGCTTCCTCTCATTTCACAAGATGCTCACATAGACATCCATTGATTCCAGGTGAAGGGCACAGACAGCAGCTAAGAAAAACATTTTTCTCTGAAAGCTTCCCACTTTAAGCCTGGAAAGTGATTGTTAATGACCCCACAGTACTGCAGGCTCTCAAGAAGACCGCCTCATTCGCACACAGAGGTGACAACAGAAGACCTGGATGACAAATATTTATTCCCAATTCCACAAAAAGGGTTTCTGTGGAACATGTAGACTTTGACTGGTCAAAGGCATCTGCCCCCTCCATTGCCATTTCTCACAGTATGTGACTTCTGCTCCCTCAGAAATGGAGGTCCCAAGACCTTGCTCTGAAGTAAGAGAATAAAGTTATTTCTTCTTTGAAATTTGTGACTTGGAACCTTCCAAAATGTTTTGGCCTACTTGGTGGGTTACCACTGAAACACAACTTCATCTTCACAATACTGAAGCACATTGTCCCCATCTGCAGGTAAAGACAGGTGCTTTATGTCTTGCTACAAAATCTGTCAAAATCCCACACAAATGGCAAGTGAGGAGAAATCTGGAGACTTACAGGATAAAGAGGATAAAATCAAATTCCTCTGAATCCATATGGTTGTTAACTAAAAAAAACCGCCTAAACTAAACAACTTGAAAAAATACTGTAAAAGGCTTTTAAAGTGGTTGAAAAACAGAGATAGACAAAGTGTTTCTATTCCGTTGAGGCCACCTTCAGAGTGGAGAGTAAAGTCAGCCTTCCTCCTCTACAAAACCAATAATAAAATAGCAATTTTGTGACAAAAAGTTTTTGTCAGAGTCAGATTAGTTGTGATTTTATTCAATGGATAAAGCAGAGGCCATAATGGATGCTCATTAACAAAGTTCTTACATGCAAAAGCTTCCACACCCTATGTTACATCCTCAGGACTCCTCTGCAAGCCTGGCATCTGCTGCAAACTCAAGCACTTCAAAGTCAAGGAATAAAGATCTGCACACAAAATATTTAGCCCAGTTGCTGAAGGGGTCCTCTGAAATCACAATGTCAGCACGCAGTGCCATGACTAAACAGAGGAGCTGGAAGAGGAAACACCAGGAAAATTCTAGTTCCAACCAAAGAACCAAAAGGTATTTTACTGCTGCATATTGCAAAGGGAGACAAATAGCTAGCAGGCAGATGATAAATACAACTTCACTCCAGTTTTCAATACCTGATGGAAAAGGTGTTATTTTTAAAGATCTAACACAACTTCTTGTTTGCTTTTGCTAAGAAAATTATACCCTGGATTTAAAAAAATGTGTGCTAGGGCTGAGATGGAATTCTGCTAGCTCAGGACTTTATTTTTGGGAGTCTTGTAAGTAACAATTTAAGAGTACTGAGTTCCACAGAGTCATTGATATAACCTCCCTTCAGAAACAAAGTGTGTCTCTAATTCTGAAATTCCTACAGTAAGTATAATCCATTCTGTCTTCTGAAACCTTGTCTAGAAGTAAAAGCAGTTTCAAACTACAGTAAGAAGAAAGTATTTTATTCTGTAGGGAGCAGCAAAGTAACAAACAGCAGAGGCCAAGCATAGGCTGAATATACCACCCAAGGACTGCTGTGGAGTTTAAGAGCATTTTCCTGTAAAATGTCAGCCAGAATGATGGCTGGGGAAACACAAGGACAGCTGCCAAACCTGTGGAAAAGCTATTTCCTCTGGTAAGGGGCCAGTGCCTCTGAGAAGCAGCAAACGGCGGGGAAAAATTCTGATGACACAGAACCCACCCACCCCATGGTCACTTTGTATAGACACTCCACAAATAGGAAGAATACGAACTCCCAGCTTTCCAGAACCTCTTTTGGCACTTGGGCAGTGATGCAGGTGCTCACCATTTCTCTATCAACAGCAGAGAGCTCTACATCCTGTTTGGTTTATGTCATCAAAACTCTAAATTCGGGAAAAACTCTCTCATAAGCTTTCAGTATTAAATTGATGCAGCCCAGAAAAAAACGACAAATATTAAGTTTCCCATGTATGTTCTGCAGCTGAGAAATAGAAAACTGAAACAAAAGTTTGCCTGAGATAGGATGAAGCACAACACAAAGTACAAAAGTACAGATAATCCTGTAGGTATCAATTAACACAATTCTTTCAGCCACCATTATCAACATCAAGTCAAACAATTTCACAAGTTTCATGTTGTAATAAGCAAATATTTTTATGTCATTAGAAAATATTAATCTGCATACCAATAACCACTTTCATTTATGTATCAAGAGAGGTTAAATCTAAGTCTTTACATATCAGACTAGCTGCTGACAAAGGACTACTCCGAGGCCTGAGAATGCTACACAGCTCCTTTTTAGCTTTGCTTCATGTGGAAACAAAAGGTTATGACCTGGTCATGCACAGCTGCCTCTCCCATACTGACTGTCCACCAGGTACATGATATGAATGTTTAGTTGCTTTTCACATGATATTGCTACAGAAAGTTCACTGTAATCCCATGGGCATTCTCCTGATTCATTTACACAGTATGATCTCTCAAAGTACTGTTTCAAAATAGGTTTAACTGACCTATCTGAACAATTCTTCAAGTTTAACACTAGTCTATTGATTTCAAATGATATCACTTGGCAGCAAGCTCTGTAAGTTCACTAATGTACAGAAAAACATTTTCTTTATCAATATCAAGTCTGATGGCCCCAGGATGGAATCAAGTAGGCCAGACAGGTAAAGTCATCAAATTCTACTTTCTGTAGCAGGACAAGATATGAGCAGTTCCTTACCATTGCAAGCAACTTCCATTCTACACCATCCACTCTATATACACAGTATTTCCCCAAGCCCTGCAACTATCCATCTCTTCTCTAAACCAGAGAGCACTGAGAGAATCTGTATCATATCTGCAGACTTCTGCAATTGTCTCTTGGTGGGGGGGAAGAAGGTGTTGGTCGGCTATTTCTATACCCTTTTTGAGGAGGAACTGCCGGAACTCTGAGAATTCACTACTGGCAGGTTTGGATATACACTCCAAGCTCCTTTCTGTCTACAACAGTAAAAGACAGATTGTTTCACTGTGCAGTGTCCAGCGGTAGCTTTTTAAGTAGACTAGTTCAACGCAAATAGCACTTTTGTCTCCTAAGCACGATAGAACCCTAAGCCATTTAATCCTCACACAACCTGTTTCAAACAGGCTTCAAAACACACTCTTGCTAAGAAAAGAAACCAGCAGCAGAATCACTGAAGAATATTTATATTTGAGATTTTCTCTCTTTCAAAATAACCAAAACAAAGCAAGCAACAATAGCAAGTGATAACCAGGTTTTCACAGAGAACACGTGGTCACTAAAGCCTAGCAAACAAGCTGCACAAAAATAACAGAAACCTTTAGAACATGCTTGCTTACTTTGCCAGGAAATGCTGTCCAGGCCACGTGCCATCTTCATTTTTCACTTCTATTAAAACAACCTGAAAGAGAGTGCAGGTAATAAAGGTAACTGCAAGTCTGTTACACATTTTGCAAAAGCATTAGCAAATCCCATTGTCAATGTTTGCTCAAAGTACATAAAAGCAAGAGGAAAAAAATACACATCAGCAAAGGCACTACATGAAACAAAAAAAAAAGGGAGATAAAGGTATGCCCCTTACCTGACCCTGATAGAGCCCTGCATCTTGCACTGTGCTATCCAGCTTGCTGAGCTGCTCATAAGTGTTACTCATATACCTGTTCCATAGCCTGGTTTCCTTCTCAGCTGGAATATTAAACAGTTTCCTCATTTCTTTCTCAATGGTAGCTGTTCAGGAGAAAAAAAAACAAAAAACAAAATTCCTAAAACATGAGTACTTTTGAAAAAACACTAAGACATTCATTCAGCAAAGAGGTACATCACTTATCTTTCAAGATCCTTCAAGTAGAAAACATATTATGGAAGTTACAATTGTTCATATAGTTTGTCTAATATTAAGTCTGAAAGAATGAAAAACTTCTGTTTTCAGTCATGTATTTGCCTGTCAAGCCCTCAAACCAATAACATGCAGAACACTTTGAGAACTTTCTGCCCAAAGGCCAACTTCTCTTCATCTGAAAACACAGGTTCAAGTTATCAGTTACTACTGTCAAGTTGCCCATAAAGATGCTGTGTTGGTTTTGCACAGCCTGGTTCTTGCTAGCAGGGAGGCCACAGAGGTGGCTTCTGTGAGAAGCTGCTGGAAGCTTCCACCATGTCCAGCAGAGCCAATCCCTGATGGCTCTGAAGATGAACATGCTACTGGCCAAAGCANGATGAACATGCTACTGGCCAAAGCAAATTAGAGATGGTGGTAACACCTCTGTGATAACATATTTAAGAAGAAAATCAGAACAAAATGTGCACAGTTTTTTCCTAGTCAGAGAAGAGGAGGAGGTGAGAACAAGTGAGGGAAACAACATGGCGACACCAAGATCAGTGGAGAAGGAGGGGGAGGAGGTGTTCCAGGCGCCACAGCCGAGATTCCTCTGCAGGCCGTGGTGAAGACCATGGTGAAACAGCTGTGCCCCTGCAGCCCATGGTGGATGCAGAGATCCACCCGCAGGCCGTGGAGGAGGTGCCCATGCCGGAGTGGGTGGATGCCTGGAGGAGGCTGTGATCCAGTGAAAAACTCAAGATGAGAGAGGGCCCCTGCTCCCAGGCTGGAGCAGCCTGTCCTTGGAGGACTGCACCCCGTGGAACAGTGACCCACATCGCAGCAGTTTTGGGAGAACTGCTGCTTGTGAGACTGGAACCACACTGGAGAAGAGTCTACCGTGGGAGGGACCCCACAGTGTCACAGGGGAAGGACTCCTCTCCCTAAGCAGCGGAAGAAGATACTGGGTGACAAACTGACCAAAACCCCCATGGCCTGTCCCCTGCACTGTTGGTGGGAAGGAGGGAGGGGCTGGGGGAAGAAAAGGTGTTTTTAAGGGCTTATTTTTACTTCTCATTATCCTCATCTGACTCTGTTAGTAATAAACTCACTTTACACCTCTAAGTTGAGCCTGTTTTGCCCTTGGAGTGTTTTCTCCTGGTCCTTATCTCAACTCATGAAGCCTTCATTACTTTTTTCTCTCCTCTGCCCAGCTGTGGCAGGGGAGGGTGAGTGAGAGGCTTTCATGGGTGCCTGGCATTGGGCCAGTGTCTAACCACGACAGATGCTTTCTTCAGTTTAGTGATGTAGATACAGGACAGCTGACATTCAGCACTTTTACATGTGAAAAATATAGCAATGAGAGAGAGAGAAAAGTCAGATTTACTCCAGTCTGCAGGTTCGGGAGGGCACAGATTATCTCTTGAGACAGCCTCAGAGCACAGCTTCATCAGAACTACTTACCAACAGTATCTGCCTTGCTGAAGTGGCAGCTGATGACATTGTCGGGATCACTGCTCTCACACAGCTTCAGCTCCAGGAGATAAACCTCAACCTTATAGTGCTTCACAAACAGCCCATACTCCACCACCTGCACACAGGGAACAAAGCAACACAAAGCTGCAACAGCGAGCAGTCCTCTAAAGTACACAGCTCTAAATACTGTAAGCCTTTTGGAGTATTGTGAGTCAAGGCATAAACTGAACACTGACTCGCTCCTAGATTCAGTCACCTGCTTGTTTGGGGGGTTTTGTTTAGTTTTTAAAATGGGAAATCCCAGTGCTTTCCTTCCACAGTGCAGAGCTCCAGAGCTCCATCATCACAGTTGAAATGACAGTGTCAGCTAACTACCCATGAAAAATATTTGATCACACAAAGCATTCTAGAAAAAAATTACCTTTTGCCTCTAGTCTTTGGCTAAGTTTTATATAAAGAAGGAAACCAGGCTGGAACACTGGAGCAAAATCTCTTCTATCAGAGGAGAGCAAACCAAAGCATTAATTATTTTTCTGCATGGTACACAGAATTTGCCCCTTTAGCCTCTCCTAGCAAGAACAGAAAAGTACCTCTGAAGTTGTTTTGATGACACTGCTTTATTTCAGAGTACTTTTCAAATCAATTTTGCATTTGAGAGAATATTCCAATAGGTGCATTTACTCATGCCACTAGCTTCCAGTATATTTTTAAAAAGGTTTCCCTAAGACTGGACACCACTCTTCACCTTCAGATCATACAATACATTATGCCAGAAAGAAAAGCACATTCACAGGCCAGTTACAAGACAACCGCAATGTAACAGGAGGAGTAAGAAAAGAAAGAAAACTCCACACCTCAATTCTCTCCAGAGCTCTTGGCAGCTACAAAGCCTCTGAAACTGAGGCCATATTTCATTGAAAAAGCCAGTATAATTTTTAAGAGTAACAGTGAGAGGCATATGGACAATATCCTTAATTTGTTTAACCTTCAGCCAGTACTGAACTGGTCAGGCAGTTGGACCAGATGATTAAGTCCCTTCCAAGTGAAATATTCCATTCTATTCATGTGACACCAGACTTGGTATGATCTACACCTAACATTTTACAGAAAAAACTACTCAGCTTTAGAAAGAAACAGAGAATTAAGACCTAGACTTATAGTGACAAATCCACTAAATTATGCTTCCATCTTCTGAGGGTTGTTGCTTTTAGAAGGTTGTATTAGATATGCAAGGTGCTTTAAAGGTAAATAATTAACAAATACATTTGGAAAGATCTTCAGTACTTTGCTGTTACAATAGAAAGTAAAACTCCCTGTTTAAACAGCTTGACAGGCAGAGCAGACTTCCTTTTAAGAAAGCAAAGAAACCAAATTGTAAGTTTTCCATTTATTTTTCAGAATAAATGTCGCTAAAGGTGACTTCCTGTTCTCCAGTATTCTGTAGTTAGAAACAAATAAGAGCCATATTCAGAAATGAAAAGAACTCTTTCCAAGAAGCTCCTGATCAGATCATTGTGTCCATTAGGATGGAGGAATGGAGTCTCTAATCACCTGCAGATGTCTTTTAAACAGCATCTGACCAACTTCCTTGCTCTCTGCCAAAGTACAGCTCAGGTCATGCCATTGGACAGCAATCTCAGCACAACTCAGATGCTGAGGAAGCACATTAATACACTTTCCAGTGGGACTCTAGAGATGACTGCCCAAAATTATGTTTTGAGACTATCAATATAAATAAATCTAGTCTAATCCTCCTGTACTTGGCTCTGATCATCAGATACAGAGATGGAAGAAATATCTTTTAAAACCATAAAGATGCCTGAAAATTGCTTCCCAGATCCTACTTTTATGGATATTTTAATGTATGAATTACAGTTGATCCATCTTTAGGAAAAGGCTTAAAGCATTCAAAGACCACAAGTTTAAGTGCTTGACTTTTAATGCTATCTGGGGAATACTGTAACCAGGTCCTGCCCACATTCTCCTCTGGTGCAGCACTGCAGCTTCTGTCCCACTGACACACTCTGGATTTTTGTAAGAGGCTGTTACATCGCACAAACCTACTATTCTGCTATATTTTAGCATCTTCTTAAATATAAAAACCCCCTTCAGTTAGCAGAGATTGACAGTTTTATAGCAATTCAAAACTTTAAAAATTTACTCTTAACTGGACCAAGAATAACTTGGCATGTTAGGTCTGTAAACCAGCACAAGCTCTGAGCTCTACCTCCTTGTTATTACAGCACTGAAAGCAGCATCAGATACCCCAAGAGAAGAAAGCGCATGCAGTTAAGCCCAACTGCTTCCCCAATAGCTCCCAAATCTCTTGTCAACATTCACATGTGTGTCAACAACACACATTGCAAAGGGAGTGTGCAATAACATGCCAGGTTTTGTGAAAGCAATTAGCCAGTTCATGAAGGAAAGCTCCCTCAGTTGGAGAGGCACTGATCAGTAACAGTACCAGTTCTTTCTCTCAGTGCAGACTTGCAATTCCTCAAGAAGTTACATGTTTCTCTAAAACCACATCTCCTTTACAAGCTGTAATTATTTTCTCCTCCCCTACTTCTTGCTTCCATGGGAGTTCTGTCTACGCAGCTGAGTGAACCTGAGGTCACCTGGTATTCCTGAGTTCACTCATCAGTCCCGAAGACACCAGAATTTCTTACTACATACAATTTCTAGCCCACACTGAATGACAACATTCCAGTACCACCGATCAGCACTTCCTGATCTTATTTCCCTTCTGGTGCCACACTTTCCTAGGTCTCGCACACCTTGGAGTAACCCTTACTTATAAACATAGTGCTACTTAAATATAAGCAATGTTAATTCCGTACATTATATCAACACTTAGTGTAGTGATCAGCTTTTTAATGAATCCCACAGAATGGCACTGCTCAATTTAGTCAGTGCAAAAACCTAAGACTAAAATAAAAACAAAAAACCTTTCACCTACACACATCTTCAGGAAAAAGAAAAAAGCACCTTGCCAATTTCACCTTTCGGAACAGGTTATATACTCAGAATGCATACATGACTGCATTTGTCAACCAACAATATGACTTACAGGACAAAACCACATATCCATCTCTTTATAAAGACTTTAGAATCACACAATTTTGGAAGAGAAAACAAGAATCACGTTAGACTCCAGAGGAAGCCCCTAATTCATCTGTACTAAAAGACTCATTCTGTCCTGGAAGATATACAAGTTTGACCACCAACTTACACTTGTCCACCAAGTACAAACTATTCCACGCAATATAAAAGCACTGTACTGGTCCAAAGAATCATAACCAGAATAAGGTTCAGGGTTCTTGCCCCAACTAATCCATCAACTCAGAACCCCCAAACATTCAGGCATTTCAGCTGAAATACAGGCAAGCTGTTCTTTCAGACAAGGCAAAAAGACATCACATTATTCTCTCCAAAGAGCTACTGAGAATCCTGTCTTAGCCGACATCTGGCAAAACAAACAGTCTAAGTTTGATGGAGATCAAAATATGAAACCAGAATGAGAAGAAGTTGATTCAACCATACTTACTTTCCTCACAATAGGCTGCTGCCCGTCTATGCAGCCATACCATGCTACTAGTTTGTTCCAGGCTTCGGTGGGCACCAGCACGTAATCCAGCTCATCAATGAGGTGTTCTTTTAAATTCTGAGTTTCTGGATCTAAAAGGGAGACGGCAGAGAGTAATGCATCAAACAGCACCTTTTCTTCTCCAGACCCACACACGTACTGCCAGGACACCAAAAAACACCAGCGCTCCCAGGGAGGCAGAGCCCGGCCTGTCCCTCACGTACAGGGCGGTGCGGCCGCATGCCCTCTCCAGCACTCGGCTTCGAAAGCGAAAGCAGCGCGGGGAAGTTCCCCGGCCCAGCCCGAGCCGCGGCCCCGCTGCCCGCAGCACTCACCGCCGAACAGGCCCGAGTTGTCGATGGGCCCCGGGAACAGGCCCGCGTTGTCGACGGGGCCGGGGAAGAGGTTGGGATCGCCGGCGCCGAACATGTCCCAGCTGTCGAAGCCCACATACTTCTTCCACTGTTTGAACCACCGGCTCTCCACCAGGTACCTGCAACAAACGGCACCGCCCGGCGCGGCCCCTCAGCGGCGGCGCGGCCCGGCCCGCAGGCCCCGCCGCCCGCAGGGGAGGGGGACGGGGAGGGAGGGGAGGCGCGGGTGTACACACCAAGACTCGCCGGGCCGGAGGGCCGTGGCCAGGAGCGGCCCCAGCTCCGCCCGCTGCTCCGCCGGGTCTGGCCGAGCCCGTTCCCCG